>WOGR01011012.1:0-10712 GCA_015342045.1 Leptinotarsa lineolata
TCTATGAAAGAGAGGACAGATCAAGATCTTCTGATGATGTGGTGCTGCAGATTTTTCCGGGTTTTCCTGCAGCTGAAAAAGCAAATGCGCCACTGGAATCAATCAAGTCGTCCTGGAGTGTCAATTGAATTTTTTGTTGTTTCATAATTTGTATTACTTTTTAAAATTTTGAATTACTACTAATAAATATTTGGTTATATCATTGATTATTCCTAACAAATCTAACATCTTACAAAATGAATGCAAATCTATATTAGAGTCCTTCATGAAGTTGTTTTGGTCATATAAATTATCATTCAGTCCAGACAAAACCACTATTGTGAAATTTCAGACAGCCCAACAACACAGTGAGGATTTCAAAATTGAACTATCTAGTTAAGAAATTGTGACCAGGGATACTATGAAATTCCTGGGTGAAACTGGACAAAAATCTTAAGTTCAAAGCACATTGCGAATCATCAATATCAAATCTCAATTCATTCTAT
Organism: Leptinotarsa lineolata; assembly: GCA_015342045.1. NCBI lineage: Eukaryota > Metazoa > Arthropoda > Insecta > Coleoptera > Chrysomelidae > Leptinotarsa > Leptinotarsa lineolata. The sequence continues at coordinate 486 of WOGR01011012.1, forward strand.
TACTTGATCTATAATTTGATGACTACTCTAACTCATGAACAGTTAATGAACTTCTACCATGCGCAGGTTGAATGTCGTTTGAGATATGGGAAATCAAGACTACACTCTTGCAGAAATCTTTTCAAGAAACTGAATTATTCATTTATGAGATATGTTCATTTTTCTATAGAAATAAGAAAGGAATCTCGAAAAATTATAACACACAATACCAGTTCTTCGCCAAACTGTATTGGGCTAAGGTTATTCAACAAATTACCCGAGTCAATAAGAAATTGTACCAGGAAAATAGAATTTGAAAAAGAACTCAAAATAATTTTATTGGACAAAGTTTTTTATACTGTGAACGAATTTTTGTGTACGTAACTTACTTATTGATAATATACACACATTAGTTTGTAAGTTTTTATAGTTGTGTAGTATCTGTGACTATCCCTATACAATGTATGTTGTCAATTATGGGAAATAAAAGATTGATTGATTGACTTTCTCAACATTTCCATCGGTTGTGGATGTGCTGGGGCATCCAGAGCGAGCGTCATCATTAATATCTTCTCGACCACTAGTAAAAAAATTTATGACTCAGAGTACAATCGCTGTATACCACTATCAACATTTCAAGTGTTTTTGAGCAGTTCATTACGTTTTTTATACAAAATTCGATGCAAACTCTTCAATCCATATTTTTCCATAGGTAGCCGAACACGCAAAACACTTTTTACTTTTATGCCTCTCACCAACAAACTAAACATGCTGAAACAGTGAACATATGTTCGGGACGATATTGAATCTGAGATTAAGAAACAGTAACATAAAAAGCACAACGTCAGCAGGATAATTTCTGAAAGTTCATATTTAATAGATTGAAAAAATAAAGAAAATATTCCCAATGGAATTATGGTGTATGCACAAATCATTTGGAGGGCCCAATAAATGAGGAAAGCTACGATGAATTCAAAATGAGTTGGCTTTCATACATTTTATTAAATTTCTATTGAAAAAATGAATAATGGATGTTGTTTTTCAATAATTTTTCACTTGAGGATATATCCAAACCTAAATTAATAATTATCAAGTATAAGAAAGTCGGTTGTCAGCTGTTTTGAAAACTGTCTTTCATAACCTGTTGATCAAATAGATGGAGTTGTAAAAGAGCATGATCGACAGGATATTTTCCATGGGTTCAGTATTACTGGTTGACGAATTTTAGCCCTCGAGCGTTTTACCACAGATTAACAATCTCTATTTCTATCTTCTTCACTCTAATCAACTTTTTTACTCTTACTTGTGTCATCATTCTGTAGACAATATAAAAATGTAGACTTTCACGTTCGGAGTCATGATTGAAGAGAACCCAATCCAGACTTGTAGGTCTTGGACGAATGGAACCTGAAGAACCAAACGTTTTGTCTGCTACTACAGCAGACATCATCAGTGGTATTTGTGTTGACTTTGACGTATAAGAGACTTTAGTTGTGTATACAGTTTGAATATTCAGTTTCGGTGGAATCTTTTGAATCTGGACTTCAAATTTGTAGACATGCACAGTATAAAAATGAGTGAATCTTGTGAAAAATAAGTTGTCCTTGTTTGAGAAGGATAGAAATGAGGCCTCATACTTCTTTGTGGCCACTGATTTCAAAAAAATACGTGGACTTCAAAAAGAAAGAACACAAACATTTAAAGTAATATTTTTATACATACATGAAATTCATCAACGAATTAAATCAAGAGTAGTGAAAAACAAATAAGGGGCTTACATTTTTCAATACCAGTGCCAGCAAAGTGATGGTTTTATATTTGATAGACACTCTTCTATTGCTGGCACGATCTCAAAAAAAATTTGGATTGAATTATATGTGAAAGTGTTACAGTTTCAATCATTTTACTCACATGTGTTGACCTGATAACTTCCTTTTTTCAAGTCGTAGTAATTTAATTTTGATGATCATACAAAAAAAAATAAATATACCTTGGTTTCGATTTCTCTAGTTCTTCCAGCTTGTCTTCAATCTCCTTGGCTTGTTCTTGTAACTGGTCCCACTCGTTGGCCAAGTCTCTCAAATCTTTTACACCACTTCGATAAGCAAACTCCTCCTCTATATTACGTTTTTCGATAGCGAGCATTTCCTTGACAGAAGCATTTATATCTTTCATCTTCTCTTTGATGTTTACCAACATCGACTGATTGGTTTTCAATTTTTCTTGAAGAGCAATCATTGATTTGAGGTGTTCTATTTGTTTTTCTTTGACGTGTTTTTCCTATAAATTTAACATATTCAGTACATAATTACGATATCCACATGAAGGTAATCCAAGACAAGTTGCTCTCAAAGATAAACTTATACTTATGAATATAAACTTGTGATAAGGTATTGAATTAATTATCGATTACTAAGAGAATATATTATCTAAATCACATTTAATAACTCAATCATTTATTTATTCCCAAGAAACTACAATATATACAGGGAATTATTTGTACAAAAAACAAAGCATAGGTACATAATTTTTCTGTATTGGAAAATTGAAAGTTATGATGTTATTCTCAGATTGAAAGATAAAGTTAGCATCACATGTCTTCGAAATATTTGAAATATCATTATCGAATTTATTATCGAAGATTCAAATCTCGTTGATATGTTTCCTTGAGAACCGTGAGTTTAAAGCCTTTTCAGCAGTATTCTGTGATCGACACAAATACCTTGAGAGGATCACAAGATTCAACAGCTGCAGATGGGGAGCTTCCTTCCTTTCTTTGGAAGATTCCCACATTTTTTTTTTGTATCAAGATGGAGTAGTAGAAAGCCAAAAACTTTCTTTCCCAAAAAATTAATCACTCCTAAAAATTATAACCCCTTCAATTTAAATAAAGATCAAGTATTACATCGTGTGTATTTTTTGTCAATTGAGTTGGTGGTGATGAGATGGGCCTGAAATTTTCCGGTGGATTCCGGTGGATTTAAAACCGAACTGAAATGTAAATTTTATACATATACCTGTACTGAATATAATTACTTAGATAACTGGGTCAGTAATTTTGAAACAAATTAATTGATTTGAAAATAACAAGCTAACTATCAAAATATACACTAGAAAAAGTGTACTTGAATATTTCTACATAAGACTAACAGAAAATTCCGGCTGAAATTTCATTCGTCTGGTCGTTAAACTAGTACTCTATTTTATTGGATCATTCATTTACTTATTTATTCACGAGTTCAAAACCTATTTTGCTCATTTAAAAATAAAAGAAAGGCAATAGATAAGAAATTGAAGTATTTTGTTTCATTAGAGAATAACTTCTCTCAGTTTATTCAAGGAAGGACAAAAAATATTTATGAGTTTCAAAAAGAGTCTGGCAACTTACTTGTAGTTTGATGACCCATTCCAAAGCTTGTCCCAAGCTGACAGGCTTATTTCCGGCGTAATTAAAATCAAGCTGATGAGACAAATAGGATGTTGCCTCAAGAAGTCTATTGAATTCCCTTTCCACCATTTCGTCTTTATCTTTGTCTACTGTGACACCGTTAGACTGATATAGAGGACACTTTTGGCGAATTCTATGTAGTTCCATATCAATTTGTTTGCTCAGAGTGGTCACTGGATTTCCTCCAAGTCCTGTAACTACCATTGCTCCCAGATCGGCAATGTAATTACCTGAGAATATGTGAATAAACTATGTTAGTGATTTTTAGAGTCGAGATTCAATAATAAGTGCAGAACTATGAAATAATTAAATACCGAATTTACAGTGTTGAGAAATTTGATTGAGGTACACTATTCAAACCTATATCTACCTCTTCATTTTCCGAAAGTAATATAAACAAACCCTTGATGAAGGGTATTAAAATATGATAGACCATTATAGAGACAGTCAAAAATGCAATACAATCAACGTCAATCAAGATTACGTATTCATTATAAATATATAAAAATGTATAAACATATCAGACTAATCCAGTAACTACCTAAAATTAAAAGACAAACCACAGATTCAAATACATATGAATTTACCATATACAAACAATGTATGAGACTCAAAAATTCAAGAAATCTTCAGTACTATGAAATGCATTTTCAATTAGGAACATTTCCAGTTTGTTCGTTAAAGATTTTTTTATGGTTGCATTGATTATGTTCTTCCTTTTTAATTCTGAAAACCTCAACTGTTGTTTTCTATCTTGCTGATCTTCAACAATGGAGTCAGGACTACATTAATTATATTTGTTAAAATTCTCTGATGTTTCACAAACATTAATACTGGGTTACATGTCTTTATTACTGTATCTTGTGATCTTCTCAGGTACTCCTAATGTGAAGAATAAATCAATATTTACTTCCTCATCTTTTGTACTGAAGTGTTTTGTGTAGATTCATAAAATACCTGCCAATACTGCTAATAATGATAACCATTTAATTACATTTTTGAATACATACATTCTCATGAAGATAACTTGTAGGGTTGATTCAATTAGAACATTCTTCAACTTGTAACATTTGCAAGCCTAGAATTTATGCAGGTACTCTATGATTTGTATGAACATTTCAAAACTAATTTAATTTTGATTTTACACAAAATCATATGGTATTTTATCATAAAAATATACATTTTGAAAGAATTACCTGTCCTTGATTGAGTACCTGTAAGGACAGGTAGCCAGATTTCAATAATGTTCATTGCCCGTTTATGTTTAACCCCTCCTCACTAGGCCAATCAAATGCATTTGTGTGCATTACCTTAGCCCGGTTTGTATTCAATATCATCTACTTATCACACATAAAACATAATTTTGACATTTCATTCGAGGTTTCACATGTTGATATTTGGCACTCGAGTATGAGGCAAACCACTCATATGTAATGACCTCGATCACTGGCAACTATAGGATATACAGAGGGGGAACTTATTTACAGAAAAAATTAATGAACTATTTTAAACACAATTCCCTTGCTTTCAGTCAACAAAATAAACCATTTGATAATATAATTATGGTATAATTATAATGTAAAAATTATAGTTTGATTCATAGTATAATATACAGAAAAACACAGAAACCAGATACCATAATCTTCGTAATATGTGTAACTGTAATTTAGTCAGTGTTAAGGAGCACAAGCCCTACAGCAAAATCCTTAAAATGATCAAAAAGCGCTTTGGAATCACATGTTGCAGTTTTGTAAACTTGAAAAAGAAAGGTAAACTGGAAGTCTTCTCCACACAAAAGGAAATGTATTTAATTATTTAATAGTAGAAAAAAAAACAAATATATTTCTTTTTGTGTGGAGAAGACTTCGATTTCTCCATCCTTTTTCAAATCATTATACTCCAATTTGAGTTATGGACTATATCCGTCAAATGTTTTGTAAACTGTTTAGTAAACATCTCACAATAAAGTGTTAGTTCTGTCACATTTACTTTGTTAGAGAAAACTGGTATGTGAGTTTTCTTAGCTTTAATTTCTTTGTTACAAACATTCCAAGCAGAAATTTCCTTCAAATATTCCTCAAGATATATGACATCTTGCTGTTGGGGAAGATGAACATTGGCAATGTTATAGCATCCAAATGAAAAGGCGAAAGACAGAATTTGTAGTTCTTTCCAATAGAGGGTGAATTGCCTTCGAAATATCAAGTCCAACAGCTCAAAACTACCTATCATTCTCAATTTCATTATTTCTGAATAGACTAACCAGTCCCCAGTCAGGAAGTCATTGTTGTTATGACTAATGAAAAGAGAAATTGAAATTAATTTGGTTCATATGAGTAAAATGATATAAAATAGCTATGTATCCCCTTATTTGATTCAGTTATGCCAAATATGAGACTTACCTTTTCTGAAAGTAGCAATACGACCCCCAACCCTATCTCTAGCCTCTAGAACAATAACTTCCAATCCAAACTGCTGCAACTGTTGTGCGGCAGCTAATCCAGCGATTCCAGCACCAATTACAATCACTTTTCCATATTTTTTTGCAGGTATTGGCTTGAGCCTTTTGAAAATACCATAGTTGATGAACCCATTCCTTTCCAAAAATGCATGTACCCTCTTCAACAGAGGGATATCACTATTGTAAGGAGCTTCCATTCGATCAATTGCATGTTCTAAAATGATGTAAATATTCGTTTTGACATCTCATGCTAGTTTTTGAAAATTTTTCAAGAAGGTTTATATATCCACTCATTACGAATCTGAAGTCAACACCTGTTGCTCCCATTAACTTCTGGAAATTTGGTCACTCAGAGTCAAAACTGTTGAAAAATAAAATAATTCAGGAACTCACTTCTAAATATGAAAACCCATTAAAAGGCACTCTCTTTTCCCAGTTGCATGTTGCAATTATTGTGAAAAATGTCATTTCATATGAGCTCCTGAAATAGATGATTCTTTGATTCCGAAAGTCGACCAGAATTCTGAGTTTTTGACTTCAAATTCGTGAACATCATTCAAAAATATGTAAACGTATTTAAAACTTTATCAAAACGAGTGTGAGCCCGTAAAACACATATATACCTAAAATGAGTTGCAACTTGGGATTCTCCAACCACATTTGCAAAATACGATTACGTATATTCAGATACACTTTGATGGTTTGAAGAGCAGCATTGGCAATGTCAGGAAAACAAGCCGCTTCCGTTGAGGTCAATTTGTCAAAAGGCATTCGACTCTGAAAAGCAGCACCTTCCAGGCCAGAAAATAAGTCTTTTATTACGGGATCGTCTAGTTCTGAATCTACATCATCGTCCTCTTTACCGGTTTCCTCCTTTTTGGCTTCTTTTTTACCAAGTTTTGAAGTGCTAGGGTTGAGTTTCTTTTCTGATTGTTGAATTCGGACTTTTTCCGTATTATCGGTAGAATTGTTTTCTTCGTCGGCGCAGCTGAGCTTCTCTTCCATTTCTTTGAATTCGAGCTAAAATTGTTGAATTTTATTAGTAAATAATAACCTCACTTTTCCCGTTTATGAAATATCTCGTCCAGTGTTTGATAGTTCTCAAAGAAAACAATGCTCACCTTAACTTTTTTCCTTTTACTCATTTCGGGAACGTTCTTATGGAATGTTTTATAGAGAAATACTGTTATTTGCAAGAAAACCAACCACCAGCTTTCTCGAAATATGTAGTAAACAAATTGCTTTATTGTTTTGATTTTTTGGAACAAGGTTATTCCACTGTTGTCATATCGATTTTCAGTAGGAATGCTTCAAGTCGTATTTTCATGAGTAGCGACAACCGCAGAAACAGTGACTTTTGACAGATTTTGCTGTTCGAGCAGCAATTGCTAAAATGTTCAAATGTTTGGAGCACTACGTTTGTTATTTTCATAATTATCATTTCGAAATGAAGGTCACATCTATTATGAAAATAGAATCAAAAGCTTGCATCATGTCAACAGTCAAAAAGTACAAAACAATTAATAAATAACAATAGTATATTGCGATTGAATAAACAGGATATGAAAAATGTATAGCATAAACATTGTGAATCATAACATTGAAATCGAATAGTGATGTCATTGGGGGAAAATAGCGGTAAATTTGAAACTGTAGGGAGTCTAAATCCAAAATTTGATTCTGCCAAAAAATTAATTTAAATAGTCATCCCTAATCCTTTCGACCTTTTTTGCTTACCACCGATCGATAGTTTTTCGCAGACGGATGGTTTATTTTCAAATATACCTTGAGTAGCGGACCGTTTTTCAATTATAATATTTCACGACGTACAAAAACATAAAATTCACGTTTTTGTACGTCCACTAGTTTGTAAATAAGTTTGTAATAACTTGAATGATTACATTTGGTTGTGTTATTGGTGTTCTAATATAATGATTGGTGAGTCCTACAAATACATAGGTATTAGAAACTTTCAACTCGAAACAATATCAGCATCAAAGTAATATTCAAACTGATGGTACAAAAATGTATCATCCGTCTTTATTGTGAATTCATGCATCAGTCGTTTGTCACAACCTCGAACATTATTGATTAACTAATTAACAATATTGCATACGTTAATATTGAGTGCGTGAATCTACCCTTTTGATGCAAGGTTACCAGTTCATTTATGTCATTGCGGTCTTTTTGGAAGCGATGTTTTTTCAAATTTAGATATACTGGAAGAATTGTCGGCACAAATTTCAAATATGTTCACCAAGCGCTTATAACGTTCCACATAACGACCGCGGTCGTTGTGGTCGCGGCGAAAAAATCACTCATGACGTCATCACTTTCGCTCACGACAAGTTCACAACGAACCATCTCATGAGGTAGATCGAAGTGGACGTTGAGAATATTTTGGCGCAATTTTTGAAATATGACATAAATGTTATCTGTCATTCGTAATTAATAACCAATTCGTTAACTCATTCCATTTGTCAATTTCATAAGTAATCAATGGAATAATTACTTACATATAATGAAGGGAATTTAAAGTAAATAAATAGAAAAAGTATAATATGAATGTGCAATTAGAAATGACATTTTAAAAATTTACAGTGCAATATGTGATATAAAATCATGTACCATAAATTACTTTTGAATTCTTCATTTAAATAACGATTAAATTTACCCTCATAATCGATAATACGTGGCCTAAGTTTTCAGTTTTCACGATTATAATTTTGGAAAGTTGCATTCCACTCTCCATCTGAATTAGGTGAACTAGTTTCTGGAGCACTATTGCAACGCATCAACAAATATCCAATTGCCGTAAAAGACATTTTGATTACATTCAAACTCAATTTGTCCAACAACATCACTGAAATTATAAATAAAAAATTGAGTTACATTTCTTTTTTAATATAAATAAAATTATCTTACAATTATTGAAACTTGTTGTTATGGCTTACGTAACCTCATTAAAACTTCTACTTCATTTTTTCAACCTCGCCATTTGTAGTGTTAACATGAACGCCCAAAACGCTCCAAAATTCATTCCACTTGAGTTTACGACAGTAACGCTCGCAAGCAAGTGGAACGGGAAAAACTGCGGTCATGAGCGTGATCGTTGTGAGCGCTTAGTGGAATACACCCCTAATGGCGTTTGTCAAAAGATCTGGCTCATGTTTTCAGTTCATGTGGATTTCCGGGAAAAAAATATGACAGTTGTAGTCATCAACAAATCTGTTTCTGTCGGTGAAAAAAATGAAATATTTCATTATCTGTAATTTTATTTCGCGTAGTGTAACTGTCTTGAAAAAATCTGCTTCTATCAACTAATGGAGCAGTTGTGAATTGAAATGCTTCTACTGTGAAACTGAATTTTGAATAAGACATTTTTTGGTAATTTCATTTCTTCAAAACTCTATTGGTAGATTGTTAAATTTTCTGAGAATATTAGTTTGCTTGCAATTTAGATAACTGGGCTGGAAAGTCCCGGGCCTAAGAAAGAAAATGCGTTTTTTGTTCAAAATTGGCTTTACTCATCAACGTAATCTCCACCAAGAGCCATGCAATCATTCCAGTGCCTCTATAACATTTTAATACCACTTTTGTAGAACGATTTATATTTTGCCTCAGAATAGGCCTCAATTTCAGCAATAACCCTTTCATTCAAGAAAAGTTTCTTACCGGTGAGCATTTTTTTGAGGCCTGCGAACAGCCAGTAGCCGCTGGGAGCCAAAGCTGGCGAATACAGTGGATGTGGGAGCAATTCGAACTTCAATTCATGTAGTTTTGCCATTGTTTTGATTGAATTTTGACACGGTGCGTTGTCTTGATGGAACAACATTTTTTTCATTGCCATATGCTGTTGTTTCTTTGCAACTTCGGCCTTCAAACGCTCCAATAGCGCTATATAATATTTACTGTTGATGGTATTTCCCTATTCCAGATAGTCTATGAATATTACACCACGCACATTTCAAAATACCGAGGCCGTATCTTTTCAACATGGTTGTGCTTTCGAGCGTTTTGGACGAGGTTCATCAGTTGCTCTCTACTCAGATGACAATCGTTTTGATTCCGGATTGAAGTGATTGATCCATTTTTCATAGATTGTCACATATCGACGAAAATTTTCGGTTTGTTATGTTTGAACATGGCAAAACACTGCTCAGAATCTTCAAGACATTCTTGTTTTTGGTCAATATACTGAGCTTGCGCGGCACCCACTTTGACCAGAGCTTTCCCATAGTCAAAAGCTCATGCCATAAAAAGCCAACACGTTCTTTTGATATCTTTACAACGTCAGCTAACTCCCGAAACTTCAGTTTTCGATCATACAAAACGATTT
>WOGR01011013.1:0-10394 GCA_015342045.1 Leptinotarsa lineolata
CAGCTGACGAACGTCAACCCTCAGAAGTCGAAACTTGTGCGAGCAATGGATTAACGAGGCCTTACCTTTTAACGTGCGATTACCCAGCACTGTGGCCTGTCGGGAATCGAGCCCCGGTCTTCCGCTTGAAAGGCGGATGTGCTAACCTGTACACCACCGTGACCACACGTACACCACGAACACCACCACTACCGTACACCACTACAAGAGACAGATTGAGAACTTAGTGCCTACTATTTTGGAATTATAGTATAGTTCATTTGCAAAAAAGGGGTCAGGTTCATATTCGGTGTGTAATGTTGGATTTGTGCTTATGATTTTGGATTTTTAGTGACGTTTACGAATAAAAATATGAAAATATATTACTTGTTTAAAATTTGATTGAAATAATATTTTTTCAAGGATAAAGGCGATAGCTGATACAAATTTATAGAGATGATGGATCTTTTAATTATATACAAAAATTTCTGTTGTAGAATTTTGTAGCTCCATCTTTACTTTTAGTTTTTTGCTAGTATGAACAACATATAAACAATTTATTACTATAACCAGTATTTTGAAATGATGATGAGATTGAATACCAAAATAAATATTCAACTACTTATTACTGATATATGTACTAAATGTACTGCTATGTTTACAATCGCTAGTCAAAATATCAAATCAATATATGCCTGAGAATACTTTACCATTGTTTTAAAACGTCTCGTCTTGAGACGATTTAAAACAATACTACTACCACCATAGGGAATGTAAGAAAGCCGAACATATCATAATCTGTTCAGTGACAATCACGAAGATCTTGATAAAATATCGAGTTTATCCGCACAGAAAATAATGCGACGTCACAGGTCTCATCAATCGCATTGACGATAACGAGTACCATCAATCTTCAGTTAGTGAAATGATTCATCAGTCCACTTGTCATTAACTCGATGTATATTGACTATAAAAAAAGGAAATAAGATATATGTACATTTTTTTCGTTCCCAACAAGAAAAAATATTCAGTATAATTCAGTCCCTCGGGTTCCGTAATCAATGCACTTTTTATCGAAATAAATCGCCCAAGGATACAATCAATCACTTGAAGGTGACCGTGAAGAATAATGTTGTTTCAGTTATGCAACAATAAGAGATTTTCCACATAATAAAATGTGGTGTAATATTTCGATTTGATGAAAAGGTGGAAACTATGCCAGTGAGACGAGTGTAACTGTTTTCAGCGATGTAAAATATTCGAAAAGTGTGCAGAAATTCGCGTGAATTATGACAATGGAGGAGTAGAAATTAAAAAAATGATATATTTATATCATGAAATTGGAAAAAAATATCCTCATAGATTAAATATATCACAATATTTCTGCGAATCTAACTCAAGAAGGCACTTTAAAAAGAGTCAAGAGAAAAAAAAAGTGAAACTGGAACTTCCGGCGTAAAATAAATCCAAAACAAGAACCCTTTTTTGAATATCAGAAACGCAATACTTTTCTTGGCGCGCGTTTCACCAACCAAGTTGGTGTCTTCAGGAGATGAAAAAAAAGTTTCCTGAAGACGCCAACTTGATTGGTGAAATGCGGGTTGAGAAGATTAGGTTAGGTCAGATGAGAAGTGAAACTCGGAAAACTTGGTTCGGTCCACGGTGGGGAAGTTAAACTTCATTGAAACTTTTCGAAAAAAAAGTTTCCTATATGGTGCGCACTTTAATGGTGACACTGTATATATACATTAATATTTGTTTATACTTATGTTTACATTTATGCCTGTTACTAGTGAACAATCTTTCCCTTAGACGAATGTTTCATACATTCAGTTGACCCGCGATGAAATCAATCGAGACCCAGCACTTTGCTGTTTCGGTTGGATATCTTCCTGCACTGTTCATCGTTAGATCAATTCAATTTTTTTAATGATCTTCACCGGACGTTCTTTTGTATTTTTATAAATGTTTTTGTTTAACCAAACACTATTGCAGAAAACTTGGGTTATCCGATCTCGAAGTTGATAGTTAATCTTATCTTAATATTCTCACCCCGTAAGCGAAATTTTTTTCTTGTTTGGCCAATTTCATGGCAAATCTTATCTCAATATGCTCACCCTGCGAGCCAAATTTTTTACTTGTTTGGAATGAAAATGTACATAGCAATTCACTCACATCCCTAGCAATTTCACTGTTTGACATGATATATTACCGCACATGATAGAGCTTTTTCGTAAAATGTCATTTCTCAACCCCTCAAAAAATAACGATGAACCAAACCGACATCAACACGGCTTCCAATACCATTAATCCTGGTCACTTTTACTGCCCAAGAGCAAAAATATAGCGTGCAAGAATTGTTTATAGTTTTCCAAGAAAAAGTTGCGTGAGGGTTGAACCCGTCTCCTCGAGTATTTCCATGGGAATAATAGTAGTTAAATGCGAACATGAATTTTTAAAATACTTTAAAACTGCTAAGGGTAGGGCTCACAAGTACCACAAGAAAGTTTATTGAAAAAACTTCTGATAAAGTGTTTTATTTAAGTATCCGCTCAGTATCTGTAATTGAATTACGATTTTTGTGAACGAACGGAAATAAGTTATACTTTATTTATTGCATCAAGTGAAACTTCATATTTATAATAATTCAATCACAAATTCCAATAAACACTCCGTTGAAGAAAAAAAAAGGTCACTATAGGAATTTGGGAAAATAACAGAAACTACGGTTAAATAGAGAACTAGCGCAACTGAGTGCGTAGTAGAATGCCACTTGAAAATGGAATATTTTGTCGGGGAGAAAATCAACCCCCACTCCGTATGTAATAATTTTTGAAGAAAAATCCATAATTTCTTCAAATATTTCATGGACGGGGATTTTTTCTTTGAATATATGTAATTTGGCATACAGAATGAGTCCCATATGCTGAAATATTTTCTCGGGCAGAAAAACAACCCCCACACTCCCCTATATATAACTCCATCAAAATATTCGTGGATGGAAATTTTCTTGCATGATTACCTAAAATGAAAGGTGCCTAATGAGCCATATATCTCAAAATATTTTGCGGGGCAGAAAAACAATCCCCACACACCCTCATATATAACTAACTCCATCCGAATATTCGTGAATGAGGATGTTTCGCAGGATTACGTTACTATGGAAGGTGCTGAATGAGATCTATATCTCAAAATATTTTGCCGGACAGAAAAACTACCCTCACACACCTTAATATATAACCCATCAGAATATTCGTGGATTGGGATTTTTTGCATGATTACACATTATGGGAAGCGCTGAATAAGACTTCTTCCTCACGCATTAACTAAAAAATAGCTCTTTCAGAATATTTGCAACTGAAATTTGTTACACGATGTTGTACATCATAGAATATACTGAGCAGAACCCAATCCCCAAATAATTCACCCTTTTCCTAGTCACCTAACACCTGCAAAATATTTTGACACATAGGTCTCATTCAGCCTTTCTCATAGTATGTAATCATGCAAAACAATCATCATCCACGAATATTTTAATGGAGTAATATATAAGGGTGCATGAGGGTAGTTTATCTGCCCGGAAAAATATTTTGAGATATGTCTCATTCAGCACCTCTCATAGTATGTAATTATGCAAAAAACACTCCATCTACGAATGTTTTAATGGATTTTTGGGAAAGAAAGTTTTTGGCTTTCTACTACTTCATCTTGATAAAAAAAAATGTGGGAATCTTCCAAAGAAAGGAAGGAAGCAATCATTTTTAAAAGAAGTAACTCTTTTAAATATGATTGCTTCCTTCCTTTCTTTGGAAGATTCCCACATTTTTTTTGCACCAAGATGGAGTAGTAGAAAGCCAAAAACATTCTTTCCCAAAAATTAATCACTCCTAAAAAGAATAACCCCTTCAATTTTGATGGAGTTATTTAATTGCATTTTTGAAGCATATAAGGGTATGTGGGGGGTATTAGGTATTCTGTCCGGAAAATTATTATAAGATATAGGCCAGCTCCTCTCATCAATATGATGAATCAATCATTTCTCAAAGAACATTCGCAAGCTGTTCTCCATTTTGCAACACATATTGGGTGCCGCTGACGACCGTGTGCCGTAGGCTCTCGCTACAAATATATGGCTAGAAATCAGTGGCTGCCTTCACACTCGTAAATTGTTTTCAGATAAATATCCATTTTTAAAAACTCAAAGACATTTTAGAGCAATACCAATCGAAAAATAGATAAAACCACTCCTCCTACAGACTTGTCGTTTTATCAAACTGTATTGATAAAGTTTTCATTGGAAACTGGAAATTTATCGATAAAATTTAACGTTCTTGTGGAAGATATTATTTTCGAAATAATGAAGATCTGTTCAGTCGATCAAAATGAACATAAGCCAGTGCTCACGTTTTCCATAAACTTTAGAATTGGGATTTTGAAACAATTTTTTTAATGTATATTATCCTTTCCTTTTTCTGGAAATCATCTCAGGATGAAGTGTGTCTACTCTTGAAGATGGCCGGCATGGAAAAATCGCCAGCCGAAAGAGATACAAAATCGCTTGAAGTAGAAAAAGATTACTCATTTTAGAGCAAAATACAGCAAAAGTTACTGTCACCAGAAACATCAAGATTATGAGGACCATTTAGATATATATTGAAAATCAGTGGACCAAGGACTGTCCCTAGCGGCACACTGAATTCCATTGTTTTGACAAAACTCATTGAATCTCCAACAATGACTTTGTATTGTCTGTTTACAGGTAGCTTTGAAAGAGTTCATATGGGATTTCATGAAATCCAATTTTTTGTAAACATTTCAAGAGTTTTTCGTGACAGACAGTGTCGAATGTCTTGACAAAAGTCCATAGGAAAAGGCTAGTTTCATCAAAATTTTTGTAGATTTGAATTAAATCTTCCATCGACCTAGTCTCTCGAAAACCGAACTGTTTGTCTGATGAAATTTTGTGCTGATTCAAATAATTTACCATTCTTTCTTTTAGGATTATCTCAAATATTTCAGCTAGATTACTTATGTGCTACATTGTTTCAAAATATAGAATTATTTCAAAATATGTCTGAATAATTTATCAATAAAATCAAATGGTATCATGTGGAAATTGTATCACCTGATGAAACTCCTTTGGATCTGTAAAAATATTGTTGTTTTTGTTAAAATCTGGTTGAGAATGTACCAACGTGTACTCGTATATTCAGATGAATACACTACGTTAAGGGTTCCACTAAATGATAATGATATAAAAAAAAGAATGGCAACTGTCGTTATTTTAACAAAAAAAATGTTTTGAACCATCTAATGCATTGTTTGTTTTTTCTCCGATTTCTATAATAAATCGACTCCTGTGAAAATAACGGATCTATCAAAAATTATTTCACAACCGGATGAACAAGAGAGTGCCTTATTGACAATGAATATGAATTAGGATGTCTGCACTTCATAACTTTTGATTAAGAATCCTCTCAAGCTCCCATTAGAAATTTCTTCGAGAATGGACCCCTAACATCAGGCCAGACTATGTGAACTTACTTATAAAGGAACTCCAGTATTCTTATCTCCATGAACCTACCTAATTAACTAAAACTTGTAAATTAAAATGAGTTGTTGGGAATTTTAAACTTCTCGAACTTCATAATGACGTGAGCGAGCAAACAAAGACCTTTGTCCAATTCTCGAAGCGAGGACGACTACCTACAAGTCGTAAATCTACTTGCGGTTTTCACCAAATAACTTGACAAATTGCCTTCGAGGAGTCTCTAATAACCATAACTCTGGTAGATGCTGAAATGTCAAGCACAGAGTCAGGAGGTAATAAAAAATAGTGCATGTTACAGTTTATTCAGGAACAGAACACCAGAGCTGGGACTTGTAAAGGATTCCGAAACAACGGTACTTGATGACAAATATGTAAAGTAAGAAACGAGGGGCAAACCCTTCCAGACGATGATGAGATAAAACTACAACTTGAATATATGATCTACAAATTTCTTAGAAAGAGAATCACACGACTATACTCTGTTTCCTGAAAATAATCATTTATAAATGCTCTTTATGATCGCAAAACGCTAACAGAGTGCTCAAACAAATTTTTGTGATATCGTTATGACTTGCCACATCTGGCATAGGCGGGTTTATTACTCAACCAGATCTGATTTCAACATGTCATCTTCTTTTACATTATGTTCAATACATTTTCGCCATTTTTCGTAATCTACATTTTTTAAAACTCCTTTAAGAGTATTTCGACATGTTCTATTTTAAATGTCGTGTTTTTTCTGAGCCAAAACGTATTTCGACATGTTCTATTTTAAATATCGTGTTTTTTCTGAGCCAAAACGAGTTCAATGTGTTTTAGTTCGCTATGATAAGGGTGCAGACGTAGAAAAAATAATTTGTTTCTGTGCTATCTTGTCGACTACATATTCCGTGAGCTTTATTTGAATAAACTATGTATATACAATAGTTTTTCAACCATGTTTTATTGGAGAAGCCACTCAATGATATCTGCGAAAAGCGATTTTCTATATTGTTTTCCCAGCTGAAATTCTTCGTCATAGTTTGGTCTTCTTTCAAGCTCCAATTGTTTTGTCAAAAGTCCGTAGGTAGTTCTATCTCAAAATAAGATGAATGTACTATTCTTCTAATTGCAAGTTTGTATTTTTCGTCAACAAGCACAGTTTTTTTCTCCCAAATATGGTTTTGGTGATTTCACAGTCTAATTTTTTTCACATTGTTGAAACTTCCGTCATTTTCGAATACATTTATTTCCACCAGAGTATTAACGGTATACGAAGGATTTGTATATGACGCCGTCATATACATTAAGGATATTAAAATTTATTCAAAAAAATGGTCATCAAGCAATATTTCGTTACCAGTTAATAATTGAAATAATTTTCAATGGTTAATTTTTTGTATTTACTCATTGTAGTCTTCTTATCCATCCATTCAAAATATATCACCTTCGTTGGTAAATACATATCAGTTATACCATATTATTTTTCCATGGCCATAGCAATAAAGGTGATGAATTTTACTAGTACAGAATTCTATTATTTAAAATGACATATGATTTGATATCTCTGAAAAACGAAATAAAATGAAAAATTAAAAAAAAAACAATAAAAATTGAGCAATAAATACAATAAAATGAAAGTAAGTAAACAATTGAACGTTTCGATTGTTAGTATCCACAATCGTCTTCGGGTGATAACATTTTTGCTTATTTTCATTTTACTGTATTTATTGTTGAATATAATTATTATTTTTAGCCATTATCTTTAATTTTATTTGATCTTTCAGATATTTCAAATCATATTTTATCATATCAGACAATGGAAGTCCGAAATAGTAAAATTCACCATGAAACATTGTCAACAACTTTCAAAATAGGTGAAATTTACACACAGTCAAATATTCATTAAAAATTACTAATTGCTTCAAGTTAATGTAGGCCTTCTTGACGTCCATACTCGCTTAGGTCGTTATTTTCAAAGTTTGATTATATTTTTCAAAGATGAGTACCTACTTAATTATTGATATTGATACGCGATCATGAATGAATAATTAAATTCATTAATAACTTGAAAAAAAACAAATTATTTTTTATTCTTCGATAACAGGGTTATAAATAAGTATTGATTATATTTATAATGATATTTTCGAAAATATACTTCAAATATTTCACTTCAAGTCTGATTTTTCTCGATTTGATATCGTTTTCTAAATTTCAAATATCTATCTTTTAGAAAATCGCAAAAATTTATGAAATATCAGCTATGCCATGAACTACACATTTTGTGACCCGATGACAATGCATTAGCTAATGAAGTATTTTATTCATTTTTGCACAATGCATTTTGTTGTCATTAAATTTTTCATCTTTTTTAAAAAGGTTGAGTCACATAAAAAAATTATTTTAGTGCCAATTCAGTGCATTTAACAAAACCTATTATATCAGAATGTCCACAAGGAATTGGAATATTTCATGTGTAATCATTTTTTACAAAATACCCCTTCAATGGAAAATAATTTGTCAGTGTTTAAATTAGTTTCATATTCTAGCTAATATGGGGGCCTAAGTTTAAAATATTACAAAATTAGAATTTGAAAATATTTTTCGTTCATCAGGAGTGAATCGACATACATGAGTCTAGTTCAAACCAGAGTCCAAACAGAAATCATTCATGATCAATTCATTAGTGAATTGAGTCTTTTGAGTTTTCTTGCTCAGACTTGCCATTTGAGAACAGTTTAGTCCAACAATTCATTCGTGGTTAAGCTTAGCACTACTGATGAAACCTACAGCGGGTCGAAACAGGACTGTCACAAAATCCTTTTTTTTGGTATTAATTTAGACTAGTTGCATTGCAGTCAAGCTGCAGAAAAACAAACTGGTTGCCCTGTAGAGATAGCAACGAGCTACCTTTGGGACCCTCGTAACATTCATCAATTGAGTCTTCTGAATATCTTATAGATGGTGTCTTCTGAAAAATACTATATTGAAACTATCAAATATTCTGAAACCCTGAAATTAATTTCATTTTGAATCATATAATATAAATGAAAAATCAATATATTATTGACATATTGAGATTTTCCCATTATATTAATTCTTCAAAAAACGAAATTTGCTATCAGAATATATCTCAGAGTTACTGTAATCTTAAACGACTGCCAAAATAAAAACTCATCCGTTATTGTATCATGAAATGGGTTTTATAGTAGGGATCTTTCAAATCATCCACATACTATTTATTTCACGACTGAGACATAGAAAATGTCATTATTTAATGATATTTCATCTGAATTTACCGTAAGACAATTCAAACGGAACAAAGAGCGGAAGTTAAACAGTTAATATGGAAAACAGCAATCTGAGTGAAAGATCATCGGCTATGATTCAAGCATCTGGGTCATGAACTTGTCATTTCCAGAGCGAACAATCTCTCTTATTCCGTCGATGCAACAAAAACTGCGTTGGGAAAGACCAATTAAAAATGCCTCCAATCATTTCATCTTTATTGCCCAAATATTTTTTGTGTGAGCCCTCGAGCAAGCTTTTGAATCGGTCTTGTGCCAGTCTTGTCATCGGCTGCTAGATTTTCGATGACTGAGTAATGTCACGCGATGACACATGAAACGCTCAGGTTTCATTTCGATAACGGATGGATTTGACCGGAATCGGAAACAGTTTTTTGTGAATTTCCTGCGGATGAAATCGTTACAGAATTTTTAGGGTTGGCGCCGAATAACAGTCGGGCATCAATAGATTTTTTACAGTGAGTTTCCTCAGTCGGTTAAGTCGATGAAAATATTTTAGATTACCTCATTCTTTGGTGGATGGCATTTTTGTTGGCGTGACAGTGTCAATGTAGTTTTAGTGTGCAAGTGGTTTTGACGAGTGTTCAGATGTATTCAAAATGCGATGTTTTAACAAAAATGGCAACTCCAATCGGAAAACAATTTTTATTAACCATATTTTTTGACACAATATTCCTGATGTTCAAATTGTTTATTTTTAATAATTAATATTACAATCAAAGTTTGAACAAAGTTTTCTGCAAGATCCGCAAACAATTGTTTTGGTCAGTTTTCGGTATGTTTCAGGTATAATATTTCGATATTTGCATGTTATATGACTGTGCTGAATGTCACAAACTGTACTGTGGCTAATCATTACCCGTCGAATAAAGAATTGTTTCGTAATGTATGTACACATCGGAAGATGGATATTTTTAGGCGCCATGTGCTGTTAATAGATTCAATACAAAACTGACTTGATGTCGGATATGTGCCAAAATATCCACAATGACTATGCGTAATTTTGATTATTCTCGCAAACTGTTTGAAATTCTAAGATATGGCTACGTTCCAAGAAATACGTTTACTGAATGTAATCATCATGTCCTTCCTGTATCTTATGGATTAGTCTGGTGATATAACAGATTATCCAACAATTGTCAAAATTTTTCACCTTTCATCGTTTTTTATGTTTGTAAATGTATGCCATTTTATTTTTAAACCTTGTATTGGTAAGTTAGTTACTTCCATGTGTTGTTTTATTTTATTGTTTGCATCCATTTTTTAATTTTAGATATTCTTGAAAAAGGAAATAAAACATTTCGAGACTTTGTTGAAACGTCCTGAGAGTAATCCCAGTAAGGATAACAACACACAACACGGATCAAAACCCGAAAATAGAAAATCAGTTTAGCATATACAGTGTGACCCATTTTTAATGGAAACACCCCCCTAAAATTTGAAGTTGCAAACCGATTTTAATATTTTTTTTTGAAATGTCAAGCACTAAAAGGTCTACCTTGAGACAAAATTTGAAATGTTTATTAAAGTTTCAGGGCATACTACGATATTTTTTCTTAGTCGAAAATCGGGATTTT
>WOGR01011014.1:0-10712 GCA_015342045.1 Leptinotarsa lineolata
AGGCTGCTGACTCCCTTGCAAAGGAGGGTGCTGCAAGTAGCTTCATCGGACCAGAACCTGTTATTGGCATTGCTTTAGGCTTTGCCAAACAAACATTAAACACCTGGATGGCAAGAAGTTTTGAAGACTTCTGGCAAAATCTCCCAGGATTGGCTCACTCCAAGGCGTTCATTCACCCTTCGAAGGTTGAAACCAAAAAGTTGTTGCACTTTAGTAGAGATGAACTACAATGTCTAACAGGTCTCCTTAGAAGTCACTGTCGTGAATCATCATATGCAGGGTTTCGGACTGCCAGAAGACAGTGTGTGTCGCCTCTGTTTGGAATATAATGAAACAGCAGAGCACATAATTTCAGAGTTTGGTAGAACCACACTTTTGCCATCTGACCTGAAAGATCACTATACAAACTAATCGGCTTCGTTAAGAAGCTCGGTTCATTTGGTCAAGTTTGAATAGGTGTGAGCCACCATAAACCCTTGTGGGTTGCGGTGGAGGGTCGAATAGACGCATTCACTTTTGACCTAACTTAACCTGACCTTACTCTTATTGCTACCAATGAACCATTTCCTCAATTGAATGATGTGTCAAAATGGAGTATTCCTGTTCCTTAAAATGTTTGCATTGAAATAATAAAAAAAGGAAGTGAATATTTCCAAAACAAAGAAGGACCATTTGTCACTATTTCTAGGCACGGAACCAAAATAAAAGGTGACGCTCGTCATCTCTCAAGAGATGGGTTTTATAAAATTATGCCTAATGGTGAAAAAATCCTACGGTCATGGATGGTTTATTCCCTCACCTCTAATAACCTGTACTGTTTCTGCTTCAGTTTGTTTGCTATGGCCAATAAAACCAATACGGGAACATTTACGACTGGATATCAAAAGTGGTGGAAATTAAATCCGAAAGTAGCTGACCACGAATGTTCAAATGAACATCTAGAAAATCTTGAGAAATGGAAAACTTTAGAAATGAGACTAAAATTGAATAAAACGATAGATGATGCAGCTTTGCAATTGATGGATACAGAAAAACAGAAGTGGAAGCATCTTTTGACTAGATTACTGAATATAACTTTACTTCTGGCTAAACAAAACTTGGCGTTTCGTGGACATGATGAAGGACAAGACTCTAAAAATAAAGGCAATTTTTTGGAATTAGTGAAACTATTGTCAAAGTATGAAATAGTATTGAAAGAACACATGATGAAATTGGAGGAAGATAAAACTTAAAAAGTATCATATTTGTCGCCAGATATACATAATGAATTCATTAATGTTCTATCAAATCATGTGAAAACTAAGCTTGTCAATGAAATTAAATCAGCGAAATATTTTGATATTATGTTTGATAGCACACCTGACATTTCACATATTGACCAAATGTCTGAAGTGATACGTTATGTGAAAATAGAAAATAGGAAAATGGAAGTAAAAGAAGCGTTCCTTGGATTTTTTCCTTTGCAAGGAAAAAAAGCTGCTGATCTGAGCGATGAAATTCTAGACAAGCTTCAGACAGAAGATTTAGATATTATGATGTGTCGTTCCCAAGGCTATGACAATGCTGCTGTTATAAGCGGTGTGCACGGAGGAGTACAGTCCATTATTAAAACAAGAAACAATAAAGCAATTTTTGATGGTTGTATTGATCACTCGATTAATTTGTGTGGTCAACATATTCATTTGCCCAAAATGTATCATGTGTTACATTTTTTGGAACGGTAGAGACGATTTTTTCCTTTTTTTTTCCGCCTCCACTAGCCGTTGGGAAGTGCTTATGAATTGTTATAAAAAAAACTTATGCTTATGACACAGTGCTCATTACCGTGCAGTAAAAGCACTAGCAGAGAATTTTAACGGACTTGTAGATGCAATTGAGAAATTGTATGATGGACGAGAAAATGTAGACACCAGAGGTGCTGCATAAAACCTTATGCCTGCTGTGTGCAATTTCACATTCATGTTATCTTTTCTTCTGGTATGATAATCTTCGGGAAATAAATGCTGCACAGATTGCATTGCAAAGTAAAGGCTTGACTGTTGACGAAACTGCTACAAAAATAGAGGCACTTTTTTATATCGAAGAAAAACGGTATCACATTGTGGAAGAGGCACTAGACATTGCAACGAAAAAATCAGAAGACTACGATACTCCAACAGAAAAACGACTTCGGCTTAAAAAACGGATGGTTGGTGAGATGACCAGCGATGCAGGACTCACACTGAAAGACGAACTTCAAAAAGATATGTTGAAATGTCTTGACCGATTCAGAGTTGAACTCCAAACAAGATCGAAGTCTCTTCAAGATGTAGCTTCATTGTTCGAGATCGTACAAACTAATGCTTTGCTTTTGGCGACTACTGAAGAACTGAAATTAACTACATCTAAATTTACTGATTTTCATGATCATTTTCTCTGCTCCAATATGGGTTCAGTTTTTACCAGATGGCAGCACTTGACGAATGGAAATTTATTGAATAACGAAAACACGTTTTATAAATTAGTCAAACATTATTTCATATTTTATTTTGTGAAGAAGTTGACTATATTTAATCGTACAAGGTCGCTAAAGTAAAAATTTTGAAATTCGTTTTGAAACATGTTTGGGTAAATAAATAGAAAAAAATTAGTTAACGATATTCTTCGTTACATTATCGATAACTTTTCCCTACACATATTTTTTATTCAACATCTCATTTCTTCAGAAAGTGTTTTCGCGATTTTCAATATGGCGCTGCCACTCCATAGGGCTCTTAATGTAATTTCAAAACTACACTTTTGCAGCAAACAAAAAACTGACGCCCAACGTGGGGCTCGAACCCACGACCCTGAGATTAAGAGTCTCATGCTCTACCGACTGAGCTAGCCGGGCTATAGATGTAGTTATCTTTCATTCTCCTGATTACAGTGTCCTCCAATTTGAAGAATATGTTATGCCGATGAATATTTACTTTTATTCAATAAAAGATACGTTTTTTATTAACTAGCTCTCATGAATTGAGGAGTGTTAGAGCATTTATATATAACATGAACAACAAAGGGCCTTGTTTTACTTTCGAGGCGACAGTTCTGGATTCTAAAGCTGTCATCAACCTGGCTGTTGCTATCGATCTGATCAAAAATTCTCAAGAACATGCACTTTACCTCTGATACGTAGGAATATAACTTTCTCAATAATTCATATAAGGAATAATATATAATGCTGTAGAAAATTCCATGTATATGTATATGCCTAATGTGATTGTTTTTTTCATCAATCGCTTCATAAATGAGCATTGTAAATTTTTTTCAATTACTTATATCTGCTTCATCACCTGATATATGTAATGGTTTCATTAGACGACTATGGTAATAAAATCACCACCATGAGTATTTAAATCATCACTGCCATCACCTACAATCTCAAATGAATTGAAATAATATATTTGAAACATTTCTGTTACAATAATAACATCAAATGACTTGACGTGAATAATAACGTAAAAGTAATACAAAGTATTTACCTCCATGAAAACAGAATCACAAAACTTTTCAAGCCGAATTCAAGTATACGTACTAATCGTAAACAATTTAATAACTGATTACAAAAAAAAAGTTTTCAAATGAAAATAAAAGTCATGCATCCATCATTTTTATAAATGAAACATTTTTTAAGACCAATTCATTTTATATCCATTTTTACTTATCTCAACAATAAGTAATATCATCAATGAACTATTATTATTTCCTTGGTATAATCGCCAGTGTGAAAGCGCTTATAGCTTTTTGGGCTTCAAAGCAATTCGTTTATGATTCCATTTATTTTGCAATCATTGGATTATTCACAATCACACAGTCAATTCTGTTAGGATTATCATAAGATACACAAAGGGGCGTATCTGAAAGTTTCATAATCGATTGGTTTTAGAAACATGAAACTGTTTGAAATATCATCTGTAAGTTGGAAAGTCATTAATCATATTTGAAAAACATTATGAACCTGAAGCAAATTATTGAAAAAATGTATTTCCAGTGAATTTTGAAATATAATGGGTTTCAAATTGAATAAAGCTTTCCTAATGGAAATTATGTGTATTTAGCATTTTTTACACATACGATCATGTAAAAAATTCACCTTGAATTATTAAAATGTTGAAGGATTTTTGAGACGCTTATTCGATTGGTATATACTCTTTCAACTTATAATTTATTGAGGCAATAAATATATGGAATAAATAACAAAGAAATGGTGAAATATTCTGCTTTATATCATAGTATGTTTAATTTTCTCTAGATATATGGTTCCGAAAAGGTGATACGCAAACAAGACAAAATTTATACTAAATGTCATGAAAGAATGAACTAACTTCGATGAATAAATGATACATTTCCTGTCATCACGGTATATTTGAAAGCCACTGAAAAATACATTCCTTTGAGATAGTCAAATTTTGAGTAACATTTGAATAATCCTTAGAAATTTCATGTTGATCATCATAAAATAATTAGGGTCCTCAATAATAAACAAGAAGCTCAGTTTGAAGAGATATTTAAATTCTAAAACGGGTATCATTCTTCGTCAGGTTCTACAGGCTCTTGATAAACTTCTTCGACATGTATTTGTTGAAGGAAACACGAGATAATCTCAACAATTCTCCAGAATACGCATCGTATAAAAGAGACATCAGAAGCGGGATATAATGAATACACAAACGTACCTGTGAGGCGTGAGTTTTCTCTTGTTCTCCGATGATAAATTGCAGTTTCTGTTGAATTACCGTTCGAAAATTAATTATTTACCTGTCTATATCCATGAACTGAGATGTGTTTGCGTTGAATCAATTCACCTAAGGTCTAATTATAACGTGTATGTGCAACTGACATGAGGGAAATACACTCTGAAGCCCAATTGATGGATTGACAAACAAGAAGAGGTCGAACAACAATATATGGAAGATTATATTCAACATCGTATTCGGAAGATATTCTTGCGTTGACATAACCCATTTAAATACTCCAGCTATAAGAATATACGCTGATTCTTCGATCTGATTTCTAAATGTGTTTTGATGTGTTCTCACACTTTTTTGATGGTCTTGAAATTTCGCAAATAATATAACTCTTATTACCATCTTCTTTAGTATTTCTACTTTGGCTGTAAAATTTTTCTGTAGATTCACCAAATTCTTGCCCTTTGAGTCTTTTGATATTAATTTCTAGTTTTTTTATAAAATTCGTATCTTCTATTTTAACTTGTCCAGGTTGAACTCGTCACTTCCAGGATTGAAAAAAAAACAGCCTCATCCGCATTAAACACTCTGTCGGGGTCATTCAGAATATCCTGATATTTATTAGATTTTAGATATTGATAAACTTCGCTGAACCAATCTCTTAGGTTATTTTAAGTGACTGCTGCCCTTGAAGAAGTTAAGTTTTGCGGAGTCCTGGTACTCATTTCTGGATTTCGTTTCAAAACGAGGTAATGCCATTTTTTCCAGGGTGATTGTTTGTGAATTGATTTTCCCTTTTGAGTTCTATTATTAGTTTTTGAATGCTATCCAACTGGAAACCCTGCCTTTGCCACACGAATGATTCAATTTACTAATAACTGCTCTTCATCCTTAGCCATAACGCAAATTTCATTTGCGTTATTGAAGGAACCCAAAATGAGCCTAAAATTATTGCTTGTTCAAAATTTCTAAAAAGTAAAGGATTTAGATTTGGTTCTGCTAGCTTAACGGTTAAGCTAGAAGAACCCATTGATTTTTTAAGAAGAAATCATTTGGAATATAGGCCATGAGGGAAAAAAATACAAACAAAAAATGAGCCTGAAATTCACACTGTTTTGGATTTTTCATATTCCTGAAAAATATTTTGTAAATGACGTATTTCATGTTTTACCGTTTGTGCCGGAGATAATCCCCCAAACAGTCGATTCTAACAAAGAAAAAACATGTTTCAATAGGTTATTGAAGGAGTCTAAAATGAGCCTAAACTAGATGATGGGTTAGAACCCGAAACCGGTGGTAAGAATAAAATACCTTGTAGAAATTAGACAAAAAGTGTTTTCATTCATCTCATTAAAGTGATCATGAATTTCCACAAAATAAACAAGTCATCAATAACACAGATTGATATACAATAGTGATATTTGTTACTTGCTAATCGAGTGTGCATAAATTCACCTGTGATTTTGACAATGTTTGTGTGGGATCGAATGTGGAATAAAATTTGAATTGACAGAATTTCCTCAGATTTCACTAACCTTTTATTTCCAATCAGCATAATAACCATATTAGAATTGGAATGTTGTCTGGCATCATCTAGCCATGTGGTTAAATGGTTGAAGGTTTCTCTTCGAGTGATATCATATACTAAGAGAGCTCCAGCTGCACCTCTATAATAAGATCGGGTGATAGATCGGAAAGCTTCTTGACCAGCTGTATCCCATATTTGTAACTTAATCTGTTTGCTATCAATGGTTATCATTCGAGCTCCAAATTCTACTCCAATGGTGAGATCATGAACAGGTTGAAATCTCTTGTCTGTGAACTGTAGTAATAAACAGGACTTGCCAACACCTGGAAATGAAAATTTGTATACATATTATCAGGCAAAAATATTGACTAGAATTCTTTGTTATCTTGAAATTATTGGATTTTCCTAGTGATGAAATGAGAAATGAATTGGGACTCACCTGTATCTCCGATTATAATATATTTGAATAAATATGCGTAAGACATTTTTAATTTAAAAATATGTACAAAGAAATTACGACTTTGAACTTTTCTTTCCCAAAATACTCCGCAAAATAATGACAGCTGTCCGGTGATTATTATGGTTAACGCGCAGAAAAGTGCGCATCAACCAAAATACGCCTTCAAGAGAATCGATAAACTAGCCTTTTCTTTCTGCTACAATCAGGAATGCCACTCTAGATATCACTTTTGTATCCGTAATAAGGAAGTTCCTCGTCCAAATACGACGTCTATCGGAACTATTAGAACCGAGTCAGATAGTCATC
Organism: Leptinotarsa lineolata; assembly: GCA_015342045.1. Taxonomy (NCBI): domain Eukaryota; kingdom Metazoa; phylum Arthropoda; class Insecta; order Coleoptera; family Chrysomelidae; genus Leptinotarsa; species Leptinotarsa lineolata. Next base: position 7,004 of record WOGR01011014.1, read on the forward strand.
TTTGTCATATGGTCTTAGACAAGAGAAAGCATTGGTAAAATAAAGTTATATCAGCCGTTTTCACAAATCGTTGTGGTATTTGTGGGAGATATTTGGAGGTTCCTATTTATTATTGACCGTCGGTTCTGAATTAGCGATCCCTTTATACTCCTAATGATATATAATTATCTTCGCACCAGTAAATACACCGCCCTGTGTATGGGATCGTTCAGCCCAAGTGATTATTTTTTATACTTAATTTGGTAGCGCGGAAGTTGCAGCCACCAGATCAGAAAAAGTTTGTATTTCGTTCTGATCACACGGATTTAGAATTAGTAGTTTGGTCAACAGATAAAATCCTTACTTTTCTATCTTCTCAGAGTGGAACGGCTTAGTTTTGTACGTAGAGACTGTGTTCGGCTATGGCTTAAAAATTGCATGGACTTTTATGGGTTTCAGGGAATGAAATAATATTAGCAGAGTTTCCACAAACCAATTGTAATGATTAATAAAGTAGGGCGGAATAACATTTAGTGACTAAAGTTTAAACCTAATAAACAAAGCAATATTGATGCTTATCTATTATATCTGATTTACTGAACATTATTTAAACTCGGTGCAATTCAAATGAAAAAGAAATTTATAATTTTAACCAAGTGGAAACATATAAACAAACAAATTTGTAAACATTGACAAGACTATTTCTCTAAGAATCTACTTAACATCACTCAGGACAGAAGGTACGCCTTGCCCGAGTTCTAATAAATCTGTTAAAAAACAAAATGAATCACAACTATGAGAAACTATTGAGAGACACACTTACTGTGCGTTCCACTAAGCGCTCACAACGATCAAAATGCTCGGAGTCCCGTTTCGACATGGTGGTGGACGGACGTGCTGACAACGACCGTCCACAAAGAAGGTACACGCCATTGTTGTTTACGGAACTCATTTCGTGTTGTGAATGTCCGCCTTTTTAAAACGTACCAGCATCAATATAATATTAAAATTAGTTGTAACGAGAGCTATTTTAAGTATCTAAAAAGTAATAGTACTCTCATTCACGCTGGTTAGAGGCCGGGGTGGACCGGATATCCACGTGGGAGTGCTAAAGTGAAATTATATAAGAATATATTGAAGAGGAGACAGAAAAAAGGGATTAATAATGTATTAAGAAGAAATGAATCAAAATGGAGTACACTATTGTGTAAAACAAGACTATTGTACTCCCTGGACAAAGTTTTTATTACAGTTAGATCTATAATAAAAAGAGTACTGGTCATAATAGCGCCAAGTTTGGAAGCTGGGACCATAATTAAGAAGAGAGAGAGAGAGAGAAAGAGACCAAGTTATTGACTGGTCTTAATGATCGGTTTGTTTTCATAAATGAATGCTCATATTTTCAGGAGTCACTTTGGCCGATATTGTTCTAGATCTGGTATCAATTTTGAAAGTGTCCCAATAGCAAAATTCAGCTGAGAACTGAAAATTATTATTGTAGTTATTAAAGTAATCCTATATTGTTCAAGTACTTCTTACAAGCTTCCTGAATGGCTTGTTTCAGATATTCAAACTTCCAAATACATCGATAATGTGACATACAGGGTGGTCCATCGTAAACAGTCTGGTGGAGTTTTCGGGTTTGCATGCGAAATTAAAAAAATTGACAAACCTATAAACATTTCATCTCAGGAGGGCATATTCATAAATTTATTTCCTCACTCTGATCACAGCCCCTTGGTGGGCGCGATAGTCACTCTTATACACTTTTTAAATGTATGTTGTGATTGCTACATCTCTTAGGAAACATAATTATAATTTCCCTATAGGAAAATTCAACTGAGAACTGAAAATTATGAGTGTTGTGATTCATAAATCTCTCACAAAACATTACATTATAATTTCAATGACGTTTCAAATTTCAATTGAGTTCGCTTTCATTTATACTCACGTATTACCTTATAGAATGTTGTTATGTCCACCGTTCTCATATAATAGTACAGCAATTATTCAAAACATAACCCGGACTTTTTGAAAAATATGGAATATCCTTATCTACTATTTTACTTAACACGAAACCTAGTCGACGAGAGATATTTGTTAGCTCAAAAACAGGTTTCTAATCATAAACTTATTTGTGAGTGTGTCACAAATTTTGAAGTCACACAAGATGGTGTTATAAAGTTACAGTGATGGAATTATTGTGTAAATATGCATGTTCACGTATAAAAGCGTAAACCTGGCTGAAGCAGCGGTTTTGGTGGGCCACCCTGTACGACTTGAGACTTGAGTTTTCGCACATAACGTTTCGAAAATAATCCATCTTCCATCCTGATGACAGGCTTGTCCGAAAATAAAATAAATATCTAACACAAAAAAACAAAACTCAGAATCTGTGACTCATGCATGATTCCTATAAAATTACGATCTGCTAAATTATGATCAACAATTCATCTTGGTAGTTTGAAAACAAAGCAAAAACGTTCGAAAACCTGGAGGCGACTTCAGTGTACATAATCATTCTCGTTTGTAAAGTGCGTAATGATCTTTGATTCATATAATCAAACGGTGCTTGGCATACCTTATTCGAGAAATTACCTGTCGTTAATGATTAGTTCAGACGTACATGCTATATGCTTAGGGTGTTTCTTGAATTTGTAATAGCGAGTCAAATTATAGCTTTGTTGGAGGTTTCTACTCGGTATATTTACGCAATTGATTAGGGTATGAGTCTGTAGGAAGTCATTCAAAAACGAAGACGATTCTGGGATAGACTTTTTCAAAGAATTCATTTTTTGTTTCCTGCAGCATCAGTCACATTTTCATACAGTGTGTGTAAATCAAATGGAATATTGAACCTTTCACAAACTGATAAAAACAAAAATTGTAATGAACAACTTCACATCGATTCACAAAGAAATGTTCCGTTCATCAGTAACCAATGTCATAAGAAGTCATCAAAAAATTTTCACAGCACCATTAATTATATGGACGATTGAATCATCTCATCTCACCGAAAATTCCGGAGAGGACTGCACCAGAAAAAGTAATGAAACTCTTTTTACCCCTTTTCATAAAGATCTAGTCTGGCGTGAAATGACATCCTACACAACTGCTTAACTGGTTTAGGAAGTGGGTCAAAAGATCCACATGCAATCAATTTGAAAGTATATTTAATAGACCTATCAGGCGTGTCATCTCTTGCTCATCCCCCCCAAACAATCAACCAACCAGAATACTACTCAAACTGGTGAAGAGATAAATTTGGCATAACATAATTCTGTAGTAGAAAAAAATCACGATAAGGAGATTTTGGTAAGATATATTTAATGACACAGAAAACGAATCTGACGAAGAACTACTTAGAACTATTGGATCAGCCTCGTCTGAAAAATGTGTAGAATTAATCATACTGGCTGGATCTACGACATTCTCATGAAGAGAACCACTACAACGACTCTTCAAGATGAAGCCATTAGTTTAAGGTCACCAAGGATTGCCCTCAGTGTGCTGAAAACGTTATGCTTTTGTAGTAATTCAAAGTGTTTTGTGCCTATTGGTGGATAAATGCCATCAGTTTTTAGGCTTAGCAGTTTCAAAAACCGTCGTTGAATTGCTTCTATTCCATTTATAAACTGTGTCCGTAAAGTATGAAACAAATTCATTTGTAGCTAAACAGGTCATTTTAAGAAATAATCCTGAAACACGTCGATTTTTGATGTTAATTTAC
>WOGR01011015.1:0-10711 GCA_015342045.1 Leptinotarsa lineolata
ATATAAAAAGGGGTGCAATATTGCGTAAAGCAAGACCTTTGTACCCCCCCGAATAGAGCTGGCTTACTGCGCCAAATTGGAAGTAAAAGCCAATAATAGAGAGAGAGAGAGAGAGAGAGACCGCCATATACAAAAAAAATGTGTCCACTGAAACCCTTTATTTTAAATATCAATTTAATGAGAAATAGTACTAATTTCATCCACTACAGCAGTTTTTAAGTTTTTAGCAGCGTGAGTTACATACAAATTACGGAGCCTCAATGCCAATTTCATGACTCAGGGCCACATGCATTGTATATGACTCTTGCCCAACATGTTGTAACCTGTAAAATGCTGGTGTTCGAATAATCTGTTTCTTAGTTGCCGGTGTTAGCTTTTGAAGTAGGGTGTGTGCGCGTCAACAAGAATTGTATTTTACCGTTGTTTACAAATTATTTCAAAATTATGGCTCGAAAATTCATGTCTTACGAAGACCAACAAAAGCAGCTTCAGCGATTGCATGATACATATTTTGATATGAGCGACGAAGACCTAATCCACCCATTCGAAGACAAATATTCTGAGAGTGACTATTTTGTTTTGTCTGAAAATGAATCCAGTGACAGGAAGTTCGAACAGCCTAACCGAAAAAAATCTAAACTTAACAAAGATACTGCGAAAATGCGAAATTTAGCGACAGATGTTCATAATGACGAAGCCATTGAAAATGTAGTTTTTCATAAGAATAGTGACTCCTCTGAAAATGATGACGATGATGAGCGCCCTGCATAATTACAGTTCAGTTGGAAAACTGTAACTGGTGAAATCATTTCATTTTACTGCAATAAACTGCGGAATCCCACCAGAAGTTGCCGCTGCTCTACAAGAAAAAAAGCCTTATGATTTTTTCAAGTTTTTTATTGATCAGGAAATGATTCAGTATACAATTTTGGAACAAATAAATACGCCCAGCAAAAAAGAGAGAGTGATAATATCTCTCAATATTCTCGATTGAAAAAATAGAAAACTGTAACAACAAAACAATTCGAAATTTTCTCAGGAATAATTATCTGGATGAGTTTGAATAGAAAGCCATGAATTAGAGATTGTTGGTCTAAAACTATTCTTTATACAAACGAAGTAAAGCAAATGTATGTCGAGAAACAGGTTCGAATTAATACTTCGCTTGTAGTATTTTTTGGACAATACACAATGTCCAAAAGGTGACTGATTCTACAAGATTCAACCCTTGATTAATCGTTTGTTGCAAAATTTCCAAGCAGCAAATGTCCCGAAGAAAAATGTCTATAAGTATTAATAAATCGCTCATTCTTTTCTGTGGTCGTTTCTCCTTCAAACATTACATAAAAAATAATCAACATAAATTCGCAATAAAACTTTATAAGTTATGCTCAGAAAAATGATACACTTTTAATTTGGAAGTTTACTGCGGAAGAGGTGTTGTAGACAAAGATGTTCCTGTATCCACATCAACTGTAATGGGTCTGATGAAAAATCTTCTTGATTCAGTTAGAATATTGTACACTGATAATTTCTATACCAGTGTACATCTGGCTCATGAATGATAAGGTAGAAAAACACATCTTGTGAGTACCCTAAGGTCCAACAGAAAACTAAATCCTCATTAAGTTGTAACCACTTAACTGAAAAAAGCAATACTGGTGTGACTGTGTTGAAATGGAAAGATAAAAGAGACGTACTCATGCTGAGCACAGTCCACACCGAAAACATAGTAGAAGTCCAAGCAGATAACAGAAAAGTGGTAGAAAAACCAGAGGCTGTAGTGGACTATAACAAATTCAAAACATTTATTGATCTGTCGGATTAGATGAAATTCTACTCAAATTTCCTCCGTAGGGGTGTGAAATGGTATAGAAAACTGGCAGTGGAACTCATTACCGGATCTACTATAACAAATACCCATATTTTATACAAATATATAACCAACGCTAAAATGAAAATGACACAGTTCGGAGAGGAGATAACCAGAGGTCTGCTCGAAAGAGAGGTGTAACTTAAAGAAAATATTCCAGTTGAAGAGGAAAGACAATGTGTCCCTGTGTTTGTTGTGAAAATATGAAAGCAGAACATCGAAGAAAGCACGCCATGAAAAAATGTAAGCCAAGTCCCTATAAATGTGAAGGATGCCAATTTTTTTTTGTGTTGAATGCTTTTTTTTAACATAAACATGTAAAACAATAGAATACTTTTTTAATATTTCATTATTTTGTACTGTTTTTTCAACATACATACTATTTTTTCACTAATAATAAAAGAGAATATTTGCAAATCATCTTTTGGCAGAGGGGCATGACTATGACGTATTGCATTAGCGTGAAAATCAATAGATTTAAAAGTTCTGACGTTATTTCTGTTAACCAGACAACCGAAGCAAATTTTTTAATGAAAAATAAATCAAAAAGTTATTCTTCTCATCATATCAATCCAAAATCCATTGATTGGAATGATATTTTTATTGCACTAAAACTGTAAATGCACTAAGTAATCAAGATTCCGATCCCGTACCTGAATCATGTAAGATATGTATAATGTGGTCGGAGTTTGCCCTTCCGTCAATTATCTTTGAGGTTATCTTTGATATATTCCGGGTGTACCGACCGGATCCCTAACATCTAACCTACGCTGAGCAATTTGCAATAATACATAGTAGACGTCCCTATGCATGATTATCTCAGATCTGCCTCGGCTGGTGTTTGCTTTCAATATACCAAGCGAATATAATTAAAACTCGGGAGCCATTACCTAATTTAATGAAACATTAGAAGTTCTTGTTTCAGTCCCGCTTCATCCGCCATAATTTCGAATAATTAATTCTAATGGAAGGTTTATGTACACATTTTACCTTTCTTGACATCGAATAAATGTTGGAAATTAATTTGAGTTATGAGTGATCTAGCTCCGAAAGTCGCGGCGATGCTTTATGAAGAGCTATTTTTGAGATTAGTAATGGCTGTCTCGAAATTCGCTGCCTTTTGATTATGATTTTCGAGTGTATATTAAGCATTCCATGGACGAGATATAAATCACAGAAATTACTGAAACGAATGAAACTGTTTTGAATACGAGTCTTGAATAAATATGATGACTGAAATAACCTCTCGTTCCGTTCGTGTATTTTAAATCTGATTAATGAAAGTGCTTTATTTTTTTCATTTAATGATTTTTGTTGGAGCTTAATTGTTTTATACCCTTCTCCAAGAAATTAACGCACCACTTCAATGAATTAATTTTATTTGAAGTCAGAGGAGAAATGAAAAATGAAACATCTTCAGAGTCAACCTACCACATAGTATTAGTAATTGTAGTACTGTATCAAATCGAAGATTGACGTAACATAAAAAAAGTTAATTTCAAACAGAATGTTGTTGGAAAGTAGTTGACGAAAATATCCAGAAAATTGTCCATAACAAGTGTTTCCACCTCTACCACGTACAACAGCATTACATAATCGGTCTAAACCTTAAATTATGTGCCCTATTTCATTCTGGTCCAGTCCACTCCAAACCTGAATCAATCTCTCCCCCAATTCCTAGGTTGTTTGGTTGGATCAGGTGCTCTCTCAGTCCCAGGATATCCCAGATATTTCTCTACTGGATTTGAATCATTGCTGGCCATGCCATGGTGTTAATTTCAACCTCTTCGAGGTTATTTCTGACTGTCTGTGCAACATGGGGTCTTGCATTAGTAGGAAATTTTCGCCGATATAAGGGGCGAATGGTACTACGTATTCCTCCAAGATCTCCATTATGTACCTTTCAGCTCTAACGGACCCATTGTGTATGACTACGAGGTCCGTACTTGCGGTCAAAGAAATACCACTTCACACCATAACGGAGCCTTCACCAACTAATGTGGTTTGTGAAAAATTACATTGAGCATATCGTTCACTGGGATGTCGTAACACACGAACATATCTATCGCTATTGTATAAACAAAATCGGGACTCATCGGTGAATAACCCTGATTTTCAGTCAGCCTCTAACCAATTGACGTATTCCCTGGCAAAACGTAGTATCTCCTTTCGATGGTCTGCAGTGGATAGAGAACCCCGGGCAGCAACCCTAGGTGTTATGTTGTATTCCCTGAGTCGCCGGAGAAAAGTTTCTATACTGATTTGTATAGCATGCCCGTTTTGAAACTGAATTTGTAGACTTCGATGTGTAACAAACCGTTGTCGAAGTGCCAAAATTCTCAAATGTCGACCCTGAAGAGGGGTAGTTACTCGATTTCGTCCTTGCCTTGATCTGCGAGCATGATTGCCTAATTCACGGAATTTTTGCAAGATCCGCGTGATGGATGTGTGAGACACATTGAATCGACGAACAATTCGTCGGTTATTCCAGCCTTCTCCCAAAAGTATTCTGCTAGGGCACATTCATCACGGGTTAAATTACGTGATTGACGCAATACAATGAACGCAATCAAGAATCCTTCACAAGTAAACAGTATCGAATAAGTACACGTCCTAAACTCGTTCAGATTTGCGAACTGAATAGGTACATTTCGTGCTTCTTTTTATATTTTTGCGACTAAAAACTAAAGCACTGAACCACAGTCGAAACATATCACATTCACAAATGGCATATACGAGAGGTTTACCAAATATAACATTGTAGTAGGAATTTCTATTACCGCCAAAAAAATATTTTGAAATTTTAATTTGGTGCGTTAATTTACTGGAGTAGTGTATATCTGAAACTTGACATAATGTTGTTACCTCATTTGGTAATACTATTTTATTCAGTACTACTGAAAACTATTATCGAAAAATCAAATTTTTAAGTTATACTGTAGGAAAATAATTGCATTCAAACAGTAAAAACTCTTCAGTGAATCGAATTGTTATGCGAAATCAGTATCAGTGTTGTCGAAATTAGCGATATTTGAATGAATTTTCCATGCACAACTAATTTTTAGCTTTCGAAGAAGTACTAAAGAGTTTGCGATTGCATATTCTCTCTCATTCTGAACACAAAGATCATACGAGGTCAGTTCAAATAGAAGCTGAATTTTCAATCTCCTCAAAAAATTATATTTATTCAATATAAATTTGTATTTTGTGTCAGCATTTTTTTCAATCGTCGAAGCGGCTCTGATATGCATTTTTTGGTATGCCATTGAGCTTTCTCAGCGATTCGGTTTTTATCTCCTTAATTATCGCAAAACGCCGCCTTTCACGAGTCTCTTCAATCTTGGGAAAAGCAAAAAGTCGCTTGGGACCAATTCGGTTGAATACGGTGGCTAGGGCATTATTTCGGTGTTGTTCTTGGTCAAAAAACTACTAACAAGCAATGACAAGTGAGCAGTGGCGTAGCTTGGCGTGAGCAGGACAGGCCAGCGGTCCCAGGCTGCATTCGAAAGGGGACGGCAGGAAGCGCCAATTCATTAATTTGAAAAATGTAAAAAAAAATACTCAGATATTCAAAATCGGGCGCAATGCAGTGAAAGTGGCGACAACCGCAGTATGTCCATTTTAAGATAAACAAATTTAGCCATTCTTGCCATAAAAACCGAAATGAATGTGGAGATAGATAGTTGTGTGAAGGACTTTGCGTTAAAAATAGTGCGTAAAGTAAATTTTCAATCAAATGTTTTTGAAAAGAAATACTCTAGCTTAGGGATTGGTGCATGTTTCATTGAAAATAGGTTGACGGATCTACCTACTGATCTCTTTGATGTTGATGTTAAGTCCACCCTGCAGGCTGCAGGAAAGACCTAATCCAAGTTCGTCTCAATTGCTGTTATAGAATCGTCGAATCCTCCATGAAGGTTAGGGAATCAACGATTCCCTTAATTCAAAATGCAACGTTAATTATTTACTTGTCAAGTTTTTTTTTTGTTATCTGTGTTAGAGGATTCTAGTTGGCTCTAGTTCGTGTGAGCGTTGGTGGTTTGACCAACCAGCGCCGACATAAAAATTTGGCAAGCTAACTTTGGTGGCACACCAATAGGTGATTCCACTTATTTCTCGCTAGCGTTTCCGCTATTTTTATCAAGTACTCTTCTTGGTTACGAAGTTTTGGCCGTTTTTAGCAAATATGGATCGCCGTTGATGTCATTCAACAATTCCTGGGCGATGCTCATGTGACGGGTTTTTTGGTCGTAATCCAGGGATTTTAAAACGAATTTCGCTGCCACATGTTTCATGCTCAAAATTTCCGTAAAAATTACATGGCATAAGCCAACTGATATGCCGACATCCTCAACAACTTTTCTAATTGTGGACCTCCAGGGCGAGCTTTGTCATCTTCTTGACTTTCTGTGAAAAACTTGTTCCACTTATAATAATTTTTCTGACTCGGAGTACAACCACCGTATGCCACTGTCAACATTTTAAGTGTTTTTGAGCACTTAATTCCAGTTTTCACATACAATTTGATACAAATTCTATGTACCTGAAAAAAAGTATAAATATGATATACTATGAATCAGAGAGAATGTCCATTTATTACTTTTTTAGGAAGATTGCTACATGTCTCCTTAGTTTTTCGACGTCCTCATGTTCCTGTTTCAATTTCTCTCACACTTTGATTCCGTTCCGTATATCATTTTTGATATCAGAATATGGATTATGAATTCTTGATTACCGGTGAAACATAAATTCAAAGATACCTGGAGTTATGATAGATAATGTTCCAAGTAAAAACTTCACAATCTCTGAGCAAAAGGGCTGAGTTATCTCCTTCTAAATTAGTTTCAATTAAAATTGGAAGAAAACCTATCTTGGGCGAGGATTTAGAAAAGGAGCTAGTAAGTTACCTGCTTCATATGGGGGAAAAGTTTTTTGGCTTCACCATTGGGGATCTAAGGCGAATGGCTTATCAGCTGGCAACAAGGAATAATTTGAATCGCCCGTTTAAGGATGGCCAGGCAGGAAGAGCCTGGGTAGATATCTTCCTTCAACGGCATAGAAAGGATTTATCACCCTGCAGAATATCTTTTTCTCGTGCTCTGTGATTCAACAAAGAGAATGCTGAACTTTTCTTTAATTTGTTAGAAGCCGCTTGTGAGAAACACAAATTCCTAGCAAACAGAGTTTATAATGTAGACGAAACAGGGCTAACTGTCGTCCAAAGTAAAATTCCTTACGTGATTAGACGGAAAGGTAAACGCCAAATAGGCGGCTCTTACATCTGCTGAAAGAGGAGCAACTATTACAGTAGTTGCTTGCATGAATGCTTCCGGCCACTATGTTCCTCCATTGGTCATATTTCCCCGTAAAAACATGAACAATCAATTTTATGAGAGGAGCTCCTTCAGGGACAATTGGTGTTGCTCACCCATCTGGGTGGGTACAGACCAACATTTTTACTAATTGGTTTAATCACTTTGTAGAAAAGGTTAAGCCTTCGATAGAATCGCCAGTCCTCCTCATTTTCGATGGCCATTTTAGCCATGTTCGAAATATCGATCTGATAGACAATGCAAGACGCAAACATGTCACTATTGTTTCACTTCCTCCTCACTATACTCACAAGCTTCAGCCCCTTGACAAAACGTTTATGGGGCCATTGAAGGTATACTACAGTGAGGAGATAAGACAATGGCTTCACCATTCCAATGGACCCCTAACTAATTATGATATGATGGATCTCTTCGGGAGAGCCTATCTGAAAGTCCAAACAGGAGAGATTTCAGTGAAAGGATTTGGAGCTACGGGGGCATTTCCTCTAAAGAAAAATATCTTCACTAATGCTGATATAATTGCTTCCCAGAATGAAGCAGCAAAGACTTGCAGCTCACAACCAAGACCAGAGAAAAGCAAAATAGAAGGATATTCATCTGAGGAAGATAAATCCCAAACATCTTCTAAGCCTACTGAAAACTTATTGAATGTAGATAAGCCGGAATCCTCAGCCTGGACCTTCGAAGCAAGTTAGTCAAGAGCATCAACCTGGCACTTCAAAGGCGGTTAGTTCTTACGACATTGCTCCTATTTTCACGGAAAAAGAAAACAAATCAACAAAGGACGTAACGCTGTGGGTTCTTATCTGATAACTGGCACGCCATAAAAAGTTGCGCTAACCAAATATCTGGAAGAGAGTGTTATTTCAAAAGCCTGTAAATCGAAGGCCGTGAGAAGGAAATTGCATTTTGAAGATGGCAATAAATTAACGGAAAATAAAGTTGAAAAACTTAGAAGCACCAAGCAACCTAAAAAAAAGGAAACATGAGGACAGTTCTGACGAGTCAAGTCACAAGTTGATGAACCAACCATGGACATTGCTGATAATGACATGAGTGATTTGGATTTCCCTCTAGGGAAGAAGAAACCAGACAATGTTGATGCAACCTGCATTTTTTGTGATAGACTTTTTTCTGAAGACAGTAAGGGAGAGTTGTGGGTGATGTGTGTTATGTGCAATATGTGGGCACATGAACAATGTTGAGGGGCAGATAAAGACATTTATATTTGTCATTTGTCAGTAAATTAATATTACAGTTCCTTTTACTATGATACGACATGTTCAAATTTGTTAATTCAAATATATCTTACTTTAAATAATTTTAATGGCTTTGTTTATGTTTTCTCAGTGTATTACTCCAGCCTAGCCCAAATTTAGACCACACTACAAAAATATGAGAGTTTGGCATATATTTTGTTTTGATGAAAATCTTCAAAATAGGTTTATTTTGTAATTTTTTAATGTAATGAACTTAAATAAAACATTTCAAACGTGCAATTTGTTTCTTGTTGAAGTTAATTATATTTATTTTGACAAACTTATGGTTAACAAAGTAAAGGATAGCCCGAATTTGGACCAACTCCTCTGATAAATTGAAAAAAAAAGGCAAATTAGACATTATTCATTCTTTAAAAATTTGAATTCTGATAGTGATGACATTTTTCAATTCATTACTAGTACTTCAATGACTTCTCGTGGATTTCTCGATTATCACACTATTGCACAATTCATCTTCTTTTCATCAGTTAAAAGTAATCACACTTCTTTTTCATACATATCCAATCTATTTGATAAAAGTTTCGCAATGCGGATTCCAATAATCGATTCCCCTCCCAGTCCCAGTTAAGCAACTCCACATCATTATTTTCAGATGCCCGAGAGAAACTAACAATTTCTGGTATCATTAACGCTGTTCAATGTCACCGATGGTACTGATAAAACAACTTATAATCACTTTCCACATTCGCCTACTTTTACTCCGAAGAAAAACAAGGAAAGTCAGGCACGCAATAATTTAATTAGCCATTTAATGAAGTAATGTGGGTTTTTTCGAAAAGAATATCCTCCTAACCTCCAATTATCTTCGCATAAATCACAATTATGACATGATTATCTGCAATTAAAGTCACGATTTTAATTCAGAAGTGTTGTATGTATAGCATGCTTTATGTTACTAACAAAAATATGAATTAATTTTGGAATTCACATAGTAAATGATGAGTGATAACGAGCTATTGTATGTCAAGGATGTTCGAATGTTTATTTTGAGATTTGAGGGACTGGGTCAAGCTAGAATAAATAACTTGCGGATTTGATTACCCCTCAGATTATTTGCAAGTAGATCTGAGAAACATTTTACGAAAGGAATATACTATTTTACCAGTGACGAAAACAATTTCTATGAATAAGAACAGTTTACTAAACTAGACTAAGTCAAATTTGATAATATTCTTGATCTTCAAAAATGATTATGATTATTTATGCAATAATTTTACTGTTCCTAATTTCAAAAAAAGGAACAGGAGAATGGCGAAAATTTCTTCTACGATTTTTGTACTAATAGTACAATTATCACATATGAAAATTCGGTATGTCACAATAAAAATTTTAACTCATAACCGGTGATTTATCTGTTATAATACATATTCGTTACCGTAGTTCTGGATGAGTAAGTGTTAGTGTAGAAACTTCATGATATGGTATCAGGCATTCTATTATGGTTGTACACATATTCATTCAGAGTAACGTTTTAGCAGACTTTTCATATTGAGCAGAACAGGAATATCCTGGGAGCTAGAGTCAATTTTGGAGAGTAGCTATCAACACCGTGGCGATTCTAATAGCCTAAAGGTTATGACTTTTTCCAAGTTTCAGATCTGGGCATCACATCGAAGAAAAATATAACCCCTGCTCTACAAATTGAACAGTCGCCTAGTAGATAGGTTATGCTGTTAGTCTCAAGTCTGTGGGTTATACATACATTTTTGTAAATCGTCAGGATTTTACATCCGTTTTATGGATTGGATATATATGGATATAAAAAAATGGAGATAATTTATTGGACATAGCACTCAATAAAGTGGCAAACCATAAGCCCGGAACACGTTTATATGGTTGGTTACTTTATTGAGTGCTATGTCCAATAAATCATATTCTTTCTTCATATCAAGGCACTCAATAATCTTCATATCTGTATTATTACCTAGACCCGGATGTCACGCAGGTAGCTGTAGCTGCCTCCGTGGTGATGTTAGTATGATTCTTGTAAATACAAGATCTAATAACTGAAATCACAATGCTGCGGCTGGCTTCTGCTGACGGCTCCGTGCATTTGTAGTTCTTTTGACAACCAAGAGTTGCCGATTCTTGCACTTGGCTACACCATACTGATGATTGGCCAAAAGCCTGGAACACGTGTATATGGTTTGCCACTTTATTGAGTGCTATGTCCAATAAATTATCTCCTTCCTTCATAATATCAAGACACTCAATAATCTTTATAT
>WOGR01011016.1:0-10710 GCA_015342045.1 Leptinotarsa lineolata
CCTCAAAAATGTCCAACTTTACGATAGAGCTGTTAGTTGCCAGATTGCAACACTAGGGTTGCCAAATCCCGAAACATAAAAGGCAACCTATCGTTGAGAACAAGTTGGTATTTTTGTGTTGTTTATGTATTTAATGGTGTCATGTTCAGTCTAAAGTGTTCTAACAAAGTGTTTTGCCAAATATTACGGCATTTCTTAAAATTACTATCAGTAGGAAATAGATTACTAAATGAAATAGATATTCTGTATATTCGAATTCTTGTTGACAAATCACGTGAATGAAACGAAACACAATTTTAATGTTTTGTAAAATTGCCGTTTTCGTGTGGGTGTGTAGTTCCTCAGACGATTGTTGTATGAGTATGAGTAATGAGGCGATTTTATCTCGGTTTTTTCTTTTCAGTGGTATCTCAGTCGTATACCGCGAATGTAATGGATGAGAGCGTCCTCAAGGGCAACACCGCGATATTCAAGTGTCACATTCCGAGCTTTGTTAGTGACTTTGTCTACGTCACTTCCTGGCTGCAGAACGACGGGCATGAGATTTTAATTCAGGATGGACTTTATGGTGTGTGTTTCTGTGCAAGCCGTATAATATTGAAACCGTCTCCTATGTATCCTTTTCTACGGTTTCCTTGTTCCTTGTCCGAGTTAGGAGTTGTAATTACAAGTTCAAAGTAGTAATTTCGAGTTTAAAGTCGAGATTAAAGTCGTAATTTTGACTTTAATCTCGAAATTTCTAGTATGAAGTCGAAATTTCGAGTTAAAAGTCGTAATTTCAAGTTTAAAGTCGAAATTTTGAACTAAAATTCGTGATTTTATTTAAAGTCTCAATTTTGAGTTCAAAGTCGAGATTAAAGTCGTAATTTTTAAATCAAACTCGAAATTACGACTTTAATCTCGAAATTTCTAGTTTGAAGTTGTAATTTCGAGTTAAAAGTCATAATATCAAGTTTAAAGTCGAAATTCTGAATTTAAAGTCGTAACTTCGAGTTAAAAGTCGTAATTTTGAAATTAAACTCGAAATTATGACTTTAACCTCTACATTTCGAGTTAAAATTCGTAATTTCATGTTTAAAGTCATAATTTAGAGTTAGAAGTAGTAATTTCTAGTTGAAAGTCGTAATTTTGAGTTAAAATTCGAAATTTCATGTTTATAGTCGAAAGTTGGAGTTTGAAGTGGTAATTTCGGAATTACGAGATTAAAGCCGAAATTTCGAGTTTGAAGTTGTAATTTTGAGCTCAAAGTCGGGATTGAAGTCGTAATTTTGAAATGAAACTCGAAATTACGACTTTAATTTCGAAATTTCTAGTTTGAAGTCGTAATTTCGAGTTAAAAGTCGTAATATTAAGTTTAAAGTCAAAATTTTGAAGTTGCAGTCGTAATTTCGAGTTTGAAGTCGTAATTTTGAAATTGAAGTCGAAATTACGACTTCAATCTGTAAATTTCGAGTTAAAATTCGTAATTTCCAGTTAAAAGTCAAAATCTCGAGTTCAAAGTCATAATTTCAAGTCAAAAGTCGTAAATTCATGTTTAAAGTCGAAATTTCGTATTTAAAGTCATAATTTCGAGTTAAAAGTCGTAATTTCATGTTCAAAGTCGATATTTCGTATTTAAAGTCGAAATTTCGAGTTGAAAGTCGTAATTTCAAATTTGAAGTCATATTTCCGAGTTCAAAGTCGAATTCTCGAGCTTAAAGTCATAATTCACAGTTAAAAGTTGTAATTACGAGTTCAAAGTTGTAATTACGAGTTTAAAGTAGTAATTTCGATTTGAAAGTCGTAATGTCAAGGTTAAAATTGAAATTTCGAGTCTGAAGTGGTAATTTAGAAATTACGAGAATATAGTCGTAACTTTGAAATTACGAGATTAAAGTTAAAATTTTGAGCTTAAAGTCCTAATTACGAGTTTAAAGCCGTAATTTTGAGTTCAAAATCGAGATTAAAGTCGTAATTTTAAAACTAAACTCGAAATTACGAGTTCAAAATCGAAATTACGAGTTTCAAAGTCGGAATTTCTAAGAAGCAATAAAATTATGTGCACTTTCATACATTTCAATTATCTCCTACAATAATTCCATTACCCTGCATCGATTTTTCAACCAGCCAGAACGTGACTTTGACAAAAGGAAACAACACAACAAATTGTGCCTCTATCTATATGAATTCGCCGAGACCTTTGAAGAAGGAAATGAATTTGGATCACTCGTCGCGTCGGCTCGAACCTTTAAGCAAATCCATCTGCGATCGCGATAAAAGAAACGGAAATGACACTTTCGGTATAAAGTAGTCTGCAAATATTTACATCGGAAGAGTGTTGATAAAATCTAGAATACAACACTCGAAGCTGGGGTGAAAATAATCAATGAATTTGGCAGATCGATATAAGATGTTTACATGAACTGATGGATTATAAACAATCTTTATAAATATTTTGATTCGGAATACCAACGATGAAAATCTTCCTAGACCATGTTTTAATATCATATCTTCTTTACAAAGAGTGCTTTTTTCACCAATTTCGGTTAAGAAATAATGGAAATGGAAAATATTGAAAAATCACATTATTCCTGAATGAATAAAATATAGTTCATATTATAAACAAGATTCCATACCGAATGTGAAAATGCAGGCAACCTCCACAAAAATTTTCGAAATGTGTAACTTGAATTCTATATCAGCTAGAATTTTGAACCTTTTTTATCAAACAGTAAATGCATGAAAAAAGTTGATATTATTTTTCATTAGGATAAATGAATTTTTATAGTTTTCATTATTGTTGTTTTACCATTACAATGTTTGTCTCCAAAAACGACACATGTTTGTATGCATTTAAGTAAATACATTTTCGAAAAAGTTTTTCCACTGTCATGAAACATGTTTAACTGGAAATTACGACTTTGAACTCGTAATTTAAAAATTATTAGTTTAATGTCCTAATTACGATTTCGAACTCGAAATTTCGAAATTGAACTCGAAATCAAGACTTTTCAACTCGAAATTACGACTTTAAACTCGTAATTTGAAAATTATGAGTTTAATGTCTTAATTACGATTTCAAACTCGAAATTTCGAAATTGAACTCGAAATCAAGACTTTTTTAACTCGAAATTACGACTTTAAACTCGTAATTTGAAAATTATGAGTTTAATGTCTTATTACGATTTCAAACTCAAAATTTCGAAATTAAACTAGAAATTTCACTCTCAATTTCGACTTTGATCTCGAAATTTTAAAATTACGACTTTTGTACTCGAAATCTCGAAATAACGACTTTTAACTCGAACATAGGACTTTAAACTTAAAATTACGACTTAAACGTCCTAGTTCAAACATTATGACTTTAATATCGTAATTACGATTTCAAACTAGAAATTTCGAAATTAAACTCGAAATTAGGACCTTTCAACTCGAAATTATGACTTCAATCTCGCAATTTCGACTTTGATCTCGAAATTTTAAAATTACGATTTTCAACTTGAAATTGCGAATTTTAAATCGAAATTTCGACTTCGAACTTGTAATTTGAAAATTACGACTTTTATGTCGTAATTTCAAAATAATGATTTTAAATTTGAAATTATGCCTTCAAACTCTAAATTACGACTTTTCACTCGAAAATACGACTTTTTACTCGAAATTATGAATTTTAACTCGAAATTACGACTTTGAACTTTTAATTTAAAAATTAAGACTTTTATGTCATAATTTCAAAATTACGATTTTAAACTCGGAGTTATATATTCAAACTCGAAATTAAGACTTTTTACTCGAAGTTACGATTTTTTACTCGAAATTACAACTATAAACTTGAAATTACTACTTTAAACTCGCATATTACTGGAGTTCTGTGCTAACACCAAACTATTTTTGAACACCCCGACACATGTTTCAAAGTTACAAAGTGATCATCTTCAAGAGGAAGATTAGGCAGTTTAATCTTCCTCTTAACGATGATCAGTTGGTGATGGAAACACGTGTCGAGGTGTTTGAAAATAACATTTTGGTGTCAGGATAGAACTCCAGTAATATTTATTACTACACCAAAGGTTCCAAACAGTGCATCATAAGTTCGAAATTACGACTTAAAATTTGAAATTACGACTTCATACTCTAAATTACTACTTTTAACTCAAAATTTCGAGTTTAAACTCGAAATTTAGAAATTGAACTCCAAATTACGACTTTGAACTCGAAATTGCGACTTTAAACTCGAAATTTAAAAATTAAGATTTTGACGTCGTAATTTCCAAATCACGATTCTATACTCGGAACTTTCGAAATTGAACTCGAAATTATGACTTTAAACTTGTAATTTCGACTTTGATCTCGAAATTTCAAAATTACGACTTTAATGTCGTGATTTCGAAATTACGATTTCAAAGTCGTAATTTCGACTTTGATTCCAAAATTTTAAAAATACGACTTTAAACTTTAAATTACGGCTTTATATACTTGATTATGACTTTAAACTCGAAATTAAGACCTAAAACTCGAAATTTAAAAATTACGACTTCAGTGTCGTATTTTCCAAATTGCTATTTCAAATTACGACTTTTAAATTGATATTACGACTTTAAACTCGAAATTTCGACTTTGAACTCGAAATTACGACTTTAAACTCAAAATTTCGACTTTAAACTCGAAATTTTGAAATTAATCTCGAAATTACGACTTCAAACTCGTAATTTCGGTATCGACCTCGAAATTTTAAAATTACGTAACTTCGAAATTGCGAAATTAAACTTGAAGTTACGACTTTAATCTTGAAGTTACGACTTTCAAGTCGAAATTTTGACTTCACTCTCGAAATTTCGACTTTAAACTCGCAATTTCAAAATTACGACTCTAATCTTCAAAGTGGAAATTTCGATTTCAATCTAGAAATTTCGAGTTCAAGTTCGTAATTTTGAGTTTCAAGTAGAAACTTCAAGATGATAGTTAAAATTTCGAGTTTAAAATCGTTATTTCAAAATTAAAGTCGTAATTTCGGGATTAAAGTAGAAATTATGGGTTTCAGAGTCGTAAGTTTCTAGAAACGAATAATAAAAATGTGTGGTCCTTCTGCGCCTTCGTAGAAATGTGTTCATTTCAAATGTTGTTTCCATTCCGAAGTTTCCTTGCTTTGCAGCGTCCTCTGGTATCGAAACATGTAAATCGAATGGTTCGTTAAATCGAAGTATTTATTCTTGTCAGTGACACCAGAAAATCGACTTACTTATGGTTTCGTAGATATTCTAGAAGAAGTTCCGAAATTGAAATGATCGTCAATAATCTGTTTTTTCGATAAAAAGTATTTTATGTGAGATTTAGTATGTTCAATGATGAATCGCGAGTGTATGGGATGGTAACCTTCTGCGACGCCACTGGAATCAAAGTTCCAAATCTAATTACATGGAAAGAAGCCCCTTGTTACTCATAACAAATACACGCAATTCAATCAAAATAATTATATTTTTAGTAAAACTGTGACACTCGGAAACACGTGCATATGAACTTTTTTTCACCTGAAATTGATGACATCGTTTAAGATACACCCTGTGTATCAAGAAATGTAATTTAACTGATAAATGCGTTGGAAAACATTTCAAGCAATTTCAAAGAATTTGGTGAAACATATACTTTCAAATCTCAATAAAACACTATCCAGTATATCGAAATTGAGGAAATATTTTGCAAGATTCTAATAACCCTCTCTTGATATTTACGTAAAACTCTAGAATCTAAAAGAAAATAATTTTGTGGAAGTATGAATGAGGTTGAATGGGGAATGTTGAAGTGAAAGACAGATAATGAATGTTATTGTGAATACTAAACGAATTAATTTAATGTTAGTATTAATTCATCTACACCAGCAATTTATTTTCGTATTCTCACGATACTTATTATTTATTATCACCATTTTAACAATCTATCGATCAAAGGTATAACTGTACAAATTTTCTTGAAAATCCTGCCTCTATTTCGAAGCGCAGGATTATTTTGTATTTATTATCACTTCAAAACGTTCAAGTACGGCCAACTTACTTAAAAATTATATAGGTTTAATAATAATGACGAACAATTTCGTGTAATATTACAGACAAACGCAATATTCAGTTTCGTAGTACATTACGTTTTCAAAATCAATTTTGGACATCTGGAACTCCTGTCGTTATCCACTTGCTCCTTCCAATTTTGCCCCTCATACCACACCCTGCCTCTAGAGATAATTTCAACTCGAGAATAACATCTTTACGCAATATAAAGTTCACTGCTTTCATAAAAATTATGTTGCTGAGATTTGATATTATGTAATTGTTATTCTTGTAGTGTCTTCAAAACTGTTCATGTAAAATATCCGGCCGGTTTCCTGATATATTTATGAATTTTTCTAATGAAGAGCATCACTGCTCAAACTGTCGTTATGCTTCCAAAATTTTCAAAATGATTAATTCAGAAAACCCCGTTTTTTACAGAATATTTTTGAAAAAAATCGCATGCTTGCACTCTTGAAAGGCATTATATTGATCAGAATATTTTTGAATCATTGAGTTTATCTCGCCGTCGTTTTTTTGATTTTTTAGAAGCATATTCAATCAGTTTTATCATTCAATTCATAAAACTGATCAATGTAATGTCAAACAAGAAAACGTTTTACTAAAAACTGTTTTGTATTCCAACAGATAGCAAATATTTGGTTTTACCATCCGGAGAATTGCATATTAAAGACGTAGGACCTGAAGATGGTTATAAATCTTATCAATGTCGTACAAAACATAGACTTACTGGAGAAACTAGACTGAGTGCGACTAAAGGAAGGCTAGTCATTACTGGTGAGTGATTTTTGGAATATTTTCTTACGAATTGTTCAAATATGCTACGATAACGGTAAAAAATCCCACAATAAATTATAACCCCAATATTTTGAATATATTTTGATGATGATATGCTAATATATGAATAATAATGAGAATGAAAGGTTTTGGCTTTCTACTTTTCCATCTCTATACGAAAAAAATGTGTCTCATTCCGGCACATCGATGAGGAAGATAGTGTTCCATAAGAGTTAAATTTCATCTCTTTCATATGCTATTTCGTGTAGCAATCCTGAATAGCAAAAAGTGACTTTCCTTCAATTCAATGTTCATATGAAAGTAGTTATTACGGAAGTATTTCTTTTTTCATGTAATTCAATGTTTATGTGAAAGTAGTTGTTTGAGGGCTTTTTTTCGAATTTATGTATGAAACTAACTTATATGCATGATCTACACATATTTGTAAAGCGTTTATTCTGAAATTGATTGCTTTCTTTCGTCCTTTAGAGGTTTCCCTTTTTCTGTATAAATATGAAGAAATAGAAAACTTTTCTCCCACAGAAACTATTTTCTCCTAAAAATATACCCCTTTCAATCAAAACATGATTAATAATGGGTTACATTTTAGGCTTATCAATTTAGGGAACTTGAAAATACTTGGAATATTAGAGTAAAGTCATTGAATGAACTTCAATAATTTTTACAGCAATCTTTTGAAAAGGCCTTTTGTATGTAGTGCTTGATTTTTTTTCTGTCAACGCGCTCACATCCTAGGTTTCAATTGTTTCGCATCGACCTTGTTTTTTGCGTCAACGGCATCGACTACTTTGGTCATTAGCTTCGTGTTCTAGACAGGCAATATTAATAACTCCTCGGGCCACCTAGGAAGAAGCACCATGGCTTTTCTCAGTCCTTCAGCCATGTAACTAACTTCAACTACATAAATTCTCTCGAGAAAAATATCAGGTCGAAGAGGGGATCGAACTCACGACGTTTCAAACGTGCACTACCTCTATGCTAATTCACTGCTGACCTTGTTTCTGATTCACATACCTCATCATCAGGATATCCTACTCATTATACAGTTTTTTAGCTGACGGACACTTCATACTGACAACTCCTCCAGAATTGTTCTTTAAGTCGTTTTTCTTTTTTGAGGTCGAACGTTTTTTCATTGTCCAGCAACGTGTGATGGCTTATGAGGCGCAGATTCCTCCCCTTATTGAACATTACTCACTAGGAGACGCAACTCCCAGACTAACTACACTTTGAAGGTTCTCGTTTTTCTAAAAAGTAACAGTGACTGACACTTTGGATCATTGCAGGAAATCTGGAGTTTTTACCCTTTTTTGAAGATATGTACTGTCATGACAAGTGTACTTCGAAGAATTTGCTCCACCTTCCTATACAGTTCACTGGAGTTCTTATCCTTTTTAAAGGTATGTACTTTCATGACTGGTTCACTTCGAAAAATTCGCACCACCTTTGTATCAAAAGCTCACTGGAGCTCTTACCCTTTTTTGAAGGTATGTACTGTCATGACTGGTACAGCACTTTGATAAATTCGCTCCACCTTTCTATCAACAGTTCATTGAAGCTTCTACCCCTTTTTAAAGGTATGTATTGTCATAGCTGGTACAGCAGTTTGAAGAATTCGCTCCATCTTTCAATCAACAGTTCCCTGATCTCGTACCCTTTTTCGAAAGTATGTACTGTCATGAATGATACATTTCGAAGAATTCGCTTTCTATCAACAGTTCACTGGGTCTCTTATCCTTTTTTAAAGGTATGTACTGTCATGACTGGTGCACTTCGAAAAATTCGCAGCACCTTTGTATCAACAGTTCACTGGAACTTTTACCCATTTTTAAAGGTATGTACTGTCATGACTGGTATAGCACTTCGCAGAATTCACTCCATCTTTCATTCAACAGTTCCCTGGATCTCTTACCCTTTTTTTAAAGGTATGTACTGTCATAAATGGTGCACTTTGATAAATTCGCTCCACCTTTCTGTTAACAATTCACTGGAGCTCCTACCCTTTTTTAAAGGTATGTACTGTCATGACTGGTGCACTTCGAAAAATTCGCAGAACCTTTGTATCAATAGTTCACTGTAACTCTTACCCTTTTTTTAAAGGTATGTACTGTCATGACTGGTGCAGCACTACGAAGAATTCGCTAATCTTTCAATCAACAGTTCCCTGAACTCTTACCCTTCTTTGAAAGTATGTACTGTCATGAATGATGCGTTTCGAAGAATTCGCTGTGTTACTGCAAATCCCTTTACTTACATCAGCAACAAAAGGTTCGTAGCATTTCATTTTCATTGTTTTGATTGACTTCCGGGTTTTGCCGTGGTCTTCTTTGGTTACAATCTCCAAACGTTTCAACTGCAACTGCGGCAGTCATCTTCAGTGACGTGGTCGAAGTACTCGTCTTGACGTGTCAACTGAAACAAGTTTCAGTTGACAAAACCCGGAAGCTAATCGATACATTGACGCCAGCCGTGTTAGCCTACATCCCTATAGTTTGTATTTTGATGTTCTTGAGAAATGCCTGTGATGATTTGCTTCTGAATGTGTCATGTCGATGTGCGAGATTCAATAATTGTTTTACCACTCAAAATTCAACAAAAGTGTGTGCAATAATGTGGTTCTCAACAAATTTACCATGTTGATATAATTATTTCAAAGTAAGATGTTCAATATTGTCAATCATTTGTCAGAAATCAAAATGAAATTCCTTCATATTTCCTTTCCACAATGTATAAACGTGTTCAGTTTCATCTTAACGGTTTATTGTGGTGACTTTTTATCTCGCGCTGCTGTTACATTCTACCGTCATATTTTGCTTTTTACGATCCTTTTTGTTTTAAGAAGTGTTAGCAAATAAAAGCTCGTAATACGAACTTGTTTAAATGGAAATCTCTAACGAATTATCTTGTAGCATATTTGAACTGGAAGTTAGGAAGCCAAGGTAAAGAAGGGAAACCTAACCTGGAACACTGTTCGTATACATAGCGTTCAAAAGGAATTTATTTGTTATTCTACTCGCCGATTTGTTATTATGAAAGATCGTTCACATGTTTGGTTTCAGTATTTGCTTTGGCTTTTTATTATTCATGAAGCGATATGTTGGCTACTCGAATTATTTCCCACGCATGAAAAGGTTCATAGAGTGGTACAGTGATATAAAAAAGAAAGATTTGATAACGGTTCAGAATAGTTTGTCATTTGCATTGATGAATATTATATTAGGTTAAATGTCATCATGAGATCATTTCAATATTGATCAATACTGATAAATTCTCTTTAACTAGCAGGTACACAATATACAGTGCCTGTCGAAAAGTCTGCACCATATGGAAACCTTTTTGTTTCTATCAATAAAATTCAACAAATTTTATTCTCCATGAAAGTAGGTGTATTGTCTATAACTCAAAATGCAAAAATCAAATAACACATCTTTTATCGTAAACATCAGAAAATATTCGGGATCCGTCCAAAAAATAAGGTGAATGAATTTTTTTGAGAAAGATGAAATTTCCCCCTATTTTTTCAACCGACCTCGTATATTGCATTCTGATGTACATACTCTTATTTCTGAAATATCGCGTATGACAAAATTATTTTCAAATACTTTTGTGTTGTGGGAATTAGGAAAAACTTCGTCTTACAAAATATCTTCAGCCGTTTTGGCGTGTATCTTATCAGTATAATTTTAATATTTCATGCAATTACTGAAAGATATCTAATATCAATATTGAATTGTGATCTTTGTACGGTTTTTTTTTCTCCAAACTCTACCGTCAATCATAAGAATGTGAATTTGAAGGTGAATGACAATGTTTCGTGGTGAATTTCAGCAGTTCGGACTTCCATTGTCTAAAATTTATAAAATGATTTGAAATC
>WOGR01011017.1:0-10710 GCA_015342045.1 Leptinotarsa lineolata
GTGACAAAGAGAAGTGATATTTGATATATATATATATATATATATATTCGTTGACGAAAGAATTTCCTTGACTATATCTATTTTTGCGCCGTTAGTATTTGCGAGATACATATGAAGATAATTAACATACTTTCAACGATTTTCTATTGATTCATTTCCTTATTTCTTCATTTTCTCAGAGGTAAGAAGTCAAAAAGAGTAAAGAATAAATAATTTAGGAAAAGTTTTAGATACAATTCTTAAATCATCGTATACTCAGAAAATCCCACTTCATATAAATACCGAACAAATATGGGTACGAATGCGAGATGGAAAGTAATACTGAATAATCTCTCTAATTTACTCATAGAATGTAAGGGATTTCCAACGAAACGAACACATGTTTCAAAATTATAATCATAAGAGACGTAATCCCAAATTAATATCAGAGTATTCTCGGGAAATCAGTATGAGTCCTAGGAACCATATGGAATTGTATTTTGGTGTCAGTAATAAATAATAACTTATTTTATGAATCACTCCATGGTGAAGAAAATGGAAGCTTCAACTAAAAGGTTTTGTCCTCTATAGTTTTAAAATGACTACATTTTCAATTTTCTAGAAAATGACATGAAAATGGATTCAGATAATGAAACATTAGTTTGGAAGCTGAAAAACTGCTTCAGTATATTTAGTACATCTCTGGCGTGAAATGAATCTAACCAAAATATTTTTGTGAAAGTTGTTAGGTTAGTCATAATCAATTAATTATATCAGTATCTTTTGTGAGAATTGATGACCGTGTAATATGTGATTTCTCTCTTGAAGTATCGCTAGCACGCGTGGGTACCTCCATCAGAGGTGTTTTCATCAAGGACGTTAAAAGTGAACCGAGGACACAACAGTCCCCTTTCAACATCTGAAATGGAAGCACTTCTGAATGAGCTAGCCATGCTCGTTAGCGAAACGAAGCAGAGAAATTCCGGATTGAGACAACTTCAAACCCCACGAAAGGTACTGATATAATGAGAAAACACTTTTTCTACACAACAACCAAAGTACTGTTTCTCGACGCGTCTTTCGCTACGAAGTATCATTAGGAGATGAATAAAACTTAAGCCATAATGCCAACTTTTGATTGAAGAGAGTGTTTAGAGAAAGTGCTTCGGTTCTGATGATGGAAAAAGTGTTTTCATTAAATTAAATTTATCGTCGTTGTATGAGTCTCCTAAAACAAATGAAAAAAGGTAATCGTTTCAGAATCTGTTACAGAACTATCTTCAAAATCACGAATCATTTGTTTTTAGGCTATTATTTCCTTCAGTTTCTTCGCAGTGGGAAGACTACATTAAAAAACAGAAAAGAAAATTTATTCTGCTATTGATGTCAAATTTTTGCTTGCATCTGACTGCCTTGCGGAGCCTCGTATATCTTTGATATTTGTGGATTGAGTCTTTTGTTCGTACCATTGATAGCGTCATCGTTAGGAGAGATGTCATCGCCGCTCAGGCTTGTTGATGTTAGTATATAATAAATACCTAATAACTGTAGACAAAGTACAGTCCTCCAATACAATATTATAGATTAGTGTGGTATGAATTTCTATAATAACTCTCGATTCACGTTTTCTTTTCAACCTTCAATACGAAAAAGGTTTCGAGACATGAGAAAAGAAATAAGACTTCTAAAAAGGTCAAAATGGGTTTTGAATGAAAATTACTTCACATTCATGTTTGAATGAGTTTTACTTGAAAAAATTACATATGTGATCCAATCTTGAGTATGAAAAATACTATTTTTGGCGCTTTTAGAAATCCAGGTGATAAGACATTTTACGAATTCAAAATAAGTTTTGAAAGGGAGTAGATACACTCTCAGATGGCAGACCGATTTCTATGAGAAAAAAAAGATGTATGTAACTTTATGGAATAAAAATGCCACTTCTTGCAATTTCAGGTTGCAGTATATCAAAGTACTGATATTCAGATTCAGCACATCATTACATAAAAATGAAGGCACTACGACAGCTTCTAGTGGGTCCTATTTTTCAATTCCTTGTATTCAAATTAATTTTTCCTAACTGAATAATTACAGAAAGTATTTGCTTTAAGATCATCAAAAGAGTCTCATGAAAACTGCCCTCTTAGTTACTCTGATAATAATGTCATAATTAGGTATTGCAAAGGATACTACTCTATTATTATATCACGATTTTATAGATTAGATCATTATGAAAACATTATATCCAACAAACAGTCAATACATTGAAAGTCTCGAATAGGATATTGGGGTCTCATTTAATATTTATTGCAACCTCATGAATGTTTATATACATTATTGATTCCATCCAAGGTAATGTTTTCATATTATCGATGTGGTTGATATTGGAAAGTCTATTTGGTAATGATGGTGAATATATACTTCTGTGAATAAACACTGTCTCTACCCCTATGGATATTGAAAAAAGAAAAATAATATGAAACATACTAATGTAATGTGAAATATAATATATACATTGTCAAAAGTTGTGTATTACACTGTTAGAAAGATTTTAACAATATTTTCGAAATCATAGAATGTAATCTAGGACTCCGGCTGAAATTTTTCCATTAATTATTAAAATTATTTCGAAAAAATATTGATTTTTTTATTCAACATGAAACTCACCACTTTGGTTTTTATTCCGAAACCATCGCTCCTTAAATGTTCTGAATTAAAGACATATTCACACAGTTACACGAAATGTTAAAACAAAAATTCGAATATCTCAATAATCATTACAGCTACTATAAAATCAGTCATTACCTTCATTATGCCCAATGAAATTGTTCACAGAAAAATGCCGAAGACTTTTCCGAAGACTTGTTCGATATGATATAAAATGATTTGAAATCCTTGAAAGAATCAATTGAAATTAAAATGCTGAAAATAACAAATATGAATATGAAATAATATAAAACAAAAACAAAACAGTTTTCTTGCTCTTCATTGTGAAATTACATAGATGTGAAGTCCTAGAGCCTCTTTTTCTCAAATGGCATCTACAATAGGCTACAAAAATTAAAAATTTACCCGTGAAAAAAAATTGTGTATACATTCATTTCCAGCTAATCTGTATTGCATAGTGGTTTATTGACCTATTCCACTACTAGGTCCACTGCTATAATCAAATTCATGTTGAAATATCAACTGAAAATCTCAGTCAATAATAATGGGAATTCAAAAACCAAAAAAGAATGTTCCTCATTGTAATATTTTGAATTTAATCTATTGGGGACACCACATGGAAAGACATCTCTAGTAGAACATCACATATCTATAGTATAAATTGCAAACCTTTTTTTTTGAAAACTGTAACAGAGTAAAAAAGTTTTTTGTAAAAAGTTTCTAGGCGAACAAAATTATTTTATTACATTTATCTCCAGAAGTGTTGGAGATATTTCGATTATATATCTATATTTCATTGTGAAAACTGTGATTTCTACGGATCGTTAAATCTTATAGAAAATTTCAAGATAACAATAAAGTTAACTCATTTCATAATAGATATGACATTGTGTGTCACATCTGTCTCATGATTTGAATGTCGAATATCTGAGAAATGTGACTTCTACGAAATAGGTAATTTTATGGTAAAAAAAAGAAACAGTTTGTGAGGAGACATTGAGAAAAACTTTTTCAAACGGATGAGAATACTCCACTTGGAATTGCTGGTTGTTGTTTCTATTCCTATAAAATAGGAATAGAAAAAAATTCATCCCGCTGTATTTTAATCAGCAGAAAGTTGTCCACAACATCTAATACTTTTCAATAAGATGGAACTACTCAGCACATCGTTGGCGTTATGGCTCTGACGAGTTACTACTGCAGTGTGTACATTAAATAACTAATTGACTATAATACATCATACGAAACATGAATTGGACCCTTCAAGATTAGCTGTAATCATAATCCCATCAAATCTGTCACAGTCATTTAATGGGGCGAGGGTAAAAACGAGCAATTGCCGCACCAGGTGTGAAAACAAGTAACCCAGAAACTTGTTTGATTCTCCAACTAAGATACGCAGTTAATTCTTAATGACATCGCTTTATCACAAATGCAAACATGACATTCTGCAATTTAGTAGCAAAACGGTTCAGGGGAAATCCATTGAGAAACTCAGCTACGACAACATCAGACGGGAAATTGCATAAAATCTTATATTAATTTCGAAATATAAATCCCTGCAGTCGGCATGAAATATTGTCGATGTCGGGGTTGAAGTGGAATGGAATGTTTATTTATGTCATGAGTTGGTTGACGCTGAGGGGTTGATACTTAATGAAAATTGTTGGAAGGATATGAGAGGAAATGAGAATATGGAATCAAAGCAAATCCCCCAACATTGCCAGGACTGATGAAATATGAGCTTATTTCATCTATCTTCAAACAAG
This sequence comes from Leptinotarsa lineolata, assembly GCA_015342045.1. Taxonomy (NCBI): domain Eukaryota; kingdom Metazoa; phylum Arthropoda; class Insecta; order Coleoptera; family Chrysomelidae; genus Leptinotarsa; species Leptinotarsa lineolata. The sequence continues at coordinate 4,416 of WOGR01011017.1, forward strand.
TTGTTGCATTTGAAACATAATTCAACACCTGCGATTAATGTTCATGGCTTGCTCAGTGTTGCAAAAGTCAATTCGATGTTTTTCTGAAAAAACTATTTTTCATCCATCGAAATAAAATTAACAATATAACTGAGAATTTGTGAAAATAATCCTCTTTTCAATATTGTTCTAAATTGTTCTAAAAATTGTTTGTTCCGTAAACCAGCTGACGTAACGTCAACCCTCAGAAGTCGAAACTTGTGCGAACAATGGATAAACGAGGCCTTACCTTTTAACGTGCGATTACCCAGCACGGTGGCCCGGCGGGAAATCCAACCCCGGTTTTCCGCTTGAAAGGCGGATGTGCTAACCTCTACACTACCTAGACTACACGATTCTACAATTGGAATTGGATCTAACCTTATAATATAAAAAATTATTATTTACCAATATATAAAATAATACAGATTAATTTTTCAATAACAAAAACACCTAATGAAGGTAAACAAAAGAAGAACTGTTAGATTCTGCAGCCAATTCTTCCACAGTCCTCTTGAAAAGCCAATGAATATATACACACACGAAAAGAAAAGTAAAATATGCTTTTTCGAACTCTAAAGAAATATTTTGCTTTGTAGGAGAATTACTATATTATAGGGAAAAGATCGTTTACATACTTCTTTCTTATGCTTGAGTAAAATTTGCATATCCAGTCCTAAATCCAACTTTTGAGGGATTTTATTTTTAAAAATTTTGTAAAAAAAACATGCCATATGACGCTTTCGTCTATTGAACATACTAAGCCGTCCAGCATCCTTCAACTTATGTGGAATACGTATAGAACGCCGTATTCCGTATATCATTATCAAACAAGAATTTTGAACGTTTTGTACTCTTCTTACATTAAAACCGTCAACACATGGTCCATAGATTACGTCACAAGTGCGAGAGAACCAAACTATCACACAACCGGATTTTCATTTTGTAGTTTAAAAAGTGTCTTTGATTGTAAATTCCATTCAGTGATATATATGCATTTTTTATTTTTGACTGATATGGTGTTTGAATCGTAACTTATTGTCCATAATCAGTCCAAGATTCTTAGAGTGATCTTATCTCCCCCTACCCTTATTGTCATTATATTCTTTGCTGAGCTCACCTCCTGGTCAGTGCCAAATAAGAGTGCAACAGATTTAGATGAATAAATTTTTAATGAATAACCATTCGTAGGGTTATTAATTGATTCGAGTCAGAAATGATGCAGTCTGTTGCTTCCGCTAGATCACAAAATTCAAAAGAAAAATATTACTGTGGAACGCCCCGACATATGTCCGAAGAATCCGAGATATGATCATCTAATTTTACCTGTTGCGACCTACCAGATAGATAAGACTTAATTATTAAACAATTGCTGAAAATCCAAAAAAGTGTACGATAGTGAGAAGAATGTCATGTCTTGAGGTATCAAATGCCTTGTAAGAATCAAATAGTATCAGAGCACCTTAATATGTCATCAAAAATAGCACACAGTGCTGATGAACAACTGTAACCTGACCTGAATCCACTCTGATATATGGGAAGTATATTATTATCGTCGATGTGTGTTCTCATTCGCAGTTCAAGATTTTTTTTCTAGAACTTTCAAAAGAACGTCCTACACAGTATGAACCAATCAACCGGAAAAGTTTGTCGTGTTACGTCGATGAAAAAGTTATAAGAAGGGAAATAATACATTAGCATGATATCTCATCTGTATAAAATGCCTCGAAATATCTTTCTACAGAAACAGAATTGCTTAAACAGTAAAAATATCAAGCTTTCAAAAAAATCTGTCTATTTTTTGATGAATTCTCAACAAAAGTCAATAATAATCCAGATAAACAAAATTAAACATATCATTTGCAGTAAAATATAATTCAAAAATATCTACGAAGAAAATTTCTATACTACAAAAAGTTAGTGTTACTGTAATTGTCAATAACATTGCAGGCAAGGTTATGGAACCTCATTCCAATTTTTGTTAAATGAGACATATCAATAATGGGACATACCAAACTCTATCAAAAAATAAGATGCCTTATAAATTCGCATTAGAGTAATTACATGAGAATTGTTGGGTAGAATGAAAGATGAATCCTTTTTAAGCTGACAGTGTATTATGTTTCTCTATTTATATTTATAGCCCTCGATTTTTATTTTCATACCTACATTTCAACATAATTTTTCATTCGGAAAACATGTTGAAATCTCCGGAAGAATTTCTAAAATCGATATGACTCAGATTTTTCAGAAGTGAATTAGCTAGTCGTTTACAAAGTGTCGAACTGTCATTGTGACAGAGCAAATGTGTCACTTTCAGTGGCATGTATCTGTGATTTTTTTGCAAGGATTGAGTTATTGAAACAGGTGCTGATGGGTAGTGTTTTTATATGAAACTTCTACGTAGTTCACCTGAAGTTTGAAAGTTTCTCTAGTAAGTGAAAAAACTATGTATATCCAAATTCCACCCTATGTAGCATTCCCTATGTGTTTCAGTTCACAAAAAGGGTTTCGATCTATACTGGTCAGTAGTTGTTTCGGATGAATGTTTTTCCAGTAGTTTGTTTGTGTAATAAAGTAATCTACATATTCTTCGAAAAGAAATATTAGAGGTGTATATAATTGTTTTCCTTGTCTTCGGATTCTACACACTTCCTCAATGATGATAGAGAAGTAGGAATCCAAAAGATTTATTCCCAAAAAATAATTTCTCCAAAAAAACTCCTTTTTTGATTGACTGTGACTTTTGATCAGAACCAAAATTCTAGGGGATTGTTTCTATAACCCAATGTGCCTCAATCGCTTCGTATTCCTACTTTCTAATTTTCCCCAGCAACAAACCGGAGTAACCTTGAACCTGTGAAAATTAATCAAAGCAAACTAATATACGAAGTGATTAAACCCAACCCATTCACAGAGAGTCAGATCAAAACCAACGCCGCTCAATCCCCAGCGACCATTCAAATTTTGCGATTCGAACCGTCGATAAATCAAATGATTATCCTAGACCGAATCCAAGGGGAAACCTGGAATTTACTATCCGAAAATGAGCTTATCCAATTAGTATATTTTCGGTAAACATCGTAAATTAATGAGCGGGGTCGGGTATTCTGATACATGACGCGCAATATAGCTAGTCTAAGTGTATTATCAAGTGGTTCGTGTAGATGGGGTTGAATACAAAGGGTTGCGGTATAGTATCCACTGCTAGTTTAATTAGACAGATCATCAATTCGAGACACGTAGGACCTTTTGAACAGCGAAGCAGTTGGTCCTGGTGTCATACGCATGTTGTTTGGTTTAGAATTGATTCACTTCATAGAGAGATACTCCTCGATGTTTAGACATGGTGATGAAGAGAATATTTTTGTGAAGCGTGCATATCAAGGTTAGCAACGCGATTGTGTGTCATTTGCGAGGATATAAATTTCACTAGCCAACAAATGAGAAAAAAAAATTGCGACTAATATTATAATGGCTATACATGAGAGTTGAAAGCATTCTGACTGCGAATTCAACATCAAAAATTTTCCATCAAGTATAGATTTTGAGTTATAGTTATTTTCATTTCATACAAAATTTCTGACATATTGTTACGGGTTCGATTATACGGCTACCTCTTAATTGATTCATAACTTTAATGAAGCTCTTGAAAACCAAAACATTATAATAATTCAATAAATTAACAAGGAGGAATAACTTGAAGCCACTCTGTGATCTTGCACAGCCATTAAATACCTGAAGTAAAGTCATATTTTTAGATGTTCAATCAGCACAAGAAGAAGTACTCTACCTATTGCCAATGCTTTCTTGATTTAAGATACTAGTTCAGTTTATTGTGAATTTCCAAACAGAATAAGAACATTATCTGTTTCATCACCGTTCCTTAACATTCCAATTTCATATAGGTTAGTTTGTTCATGTTTGGATAGAGGTTAGCAGAAGAATCCAACGTTGATAAATGTTCAAAATTTGACAGAAAGGCCATCATTCATCTCCAGTAGTCTCATCTTTATTGAACTGTCACTAATGTCCCTAGTTAGACCTTCAGAATCTATCTCTGTCTTTTTTTATTGTGGGCTTATCAACGTGTTTTGAATAGTTAAATATATATTTTTTCCAGTTATATTTTTGATTAAAAAAACAGAAGGGCTCACAAACAATAATGTAATAAATAATAAACCTGATAGATCATTTATAGAAATATATTTGAAATTGGGACTTTTCATGCGTCTGCTGATAGTAGATATTAAAAAAAAAAAGAAAATGAGTTTTCAAAAGTTCATGTCACTATTTTTATTGAATGCTACAGTGAGCCATTTGAGAAATATACTTTCGGTTCCAAACTGTTAAACAGATAGAAATAATAGTTTGCTGATGTCAGAAAAATATTGTTCGACTTTGACTTCTTCCAGTTTTTCATCCATTAATTCCCATTTAGGCAATATAAATCGTCACTACTAACTCATTCAAATATAATCTCGAAGGATAACTATCAATTCAGATCATAATAGTCGTAAAAAATTACAAAATATCTAGTTGAGTGTGAAATTAAAATTTAGCGAACACAATTCTTTGAAGAGGTCAACGTACTGTGGAAAAACTTGATAACCTAAACTCGTAGTGAGGTTGATAATACCGATCAAATATATCAACTTTGTCATCAAGCATTTTTAGCAAAAATTATAGCTTTGTCTCGACTCTTAGGCGGCATTCCCTCCCCTTTGCGTGCATTTGGAAATCTATATTTTCTGAAACTGTTTTGCATTCAAATGAAATGATTTACATTTTATCGATCGATTTTTGAAATTATATGTGAAAAGTAGCCCTTTCGAAAACCACTTCTGTGATATAGAATATAAAATACTTCATTCAACAGAGCAATTACCATTTAGAAACTAGTCTACAGTTACTTCGATCCCAATCCTAGGGACTGAATTTACGAAAATTGTATTCTCTGAAGAGATAATTGTTCAAAAAATGCTTTTTGGCATGAAATGATGGATTCGTGAAAACGAGTAGTCATTTAGATTGATTCTATCGACCGATCGTAACGAATATTCATTAATCATATGAATTCCGCTGAACCTGCATGTTTAACGACTGAAAAAATTTTGTTGAAACTTGGCACAATACACAAACGTCGAACTCAATCGCACATCGACAATAAAATCCATTTGCGCCCAGGTAAAATAAATATTTATTCAAATGCCGTTTAGCATCCAATTCAGTTTCACATTGTTACATCGAAAACAAATTACACACGCATTTGATACATGAAAACATTTTTAGTTTCATTAGGTTTTTTGCTGTTAATGTAGGAAATTTATTGTAACCTGAATTGCCCTTCAGACTATTTGCATTTTCAATGAGCAGTTATCTTTGTTTATTCAACATTTCAAGAATATTTATAAGCGACATTCCAGTCCCAAAGTGGATACATATCTAAAAAATCCAACCATTGAAATAAATGTTGTTTCTTACTGAGAACTATTTCGCTTCTATTTGCATCTCTAGAAATCCACACTTGTTTTACAGGAATGCATTTGCTTACTGCAATCAATCAATTCTATGAGTTTGATGGAGTGTAACGTTAAGAAAAGCAGGTATTGTATATGTTTGTGTTTATTCATTCAGAATTCCACACCAACAGTTTTCAATCAATGAAATGCGTATTTCATTTCTCGTTACCATGGCAATGCAGGTATTTATGGGAAATATTTTCCCGTATGGGTAACCTAGGGCAAATTACTCGTATGCTGGAAAGCAACTATGGTTAACATCAAATTGATATTTCTGTATGAGTACGGTCGATAAAATGATGAATTTATGTGAATATTCATTTGTTCAGAAAGAACAACAAAGCAACCTAAAGTTCGAGACTCATTTGTTGTTATATAAAAGAATAAAGTATATCTAATCTCAGAATATCATTTCTGTTCAACTGTGGTTGGTAAAATGAATAAATTTCATTACAATTAGCTGTCAGAACCTAATCAGTAGGTTATTCATGCGTTCAATTCATGAAACATTATTTCGAAGAATGTAAACTTTCACGGCCGGAGATAACTGTATGAAGGCTATTTTCCACGGCCAAAAAACCCGGAAAATAGCCTTCATACAAACATTACTTCATTTATCAACCGTGATAACTCAGAATGGAATAGAAAGAAGTATGCCAATAATCAAGTTATTGTAACGTTTCGTTTTTCCATTAGTAATTTCATATTGTTTGTGACACAATCTGAACACAAAATAAATCTTTTCATTTTCAATC
>WOGR01011018.1:0-10709 GCA_015342045.1 Leptinotarsa lineolata
GACGATAGGAACAAGAACCCGAGCTTCAACTCGGGTATTGCGACCGTTACCACACCACCTTTGAAAATGTCTACCGCAGCAGTAGACGAAACGTCAGACATAAAAACCTGCAGACTACGGCCAAAAAACCCGGAAAATAGCCTTTATACATTATTATAACTACTGATTAGCGTGACTTCAATTTCGCATGTAATTTATATTGACAATATTTTTCAACAGTACCTACTAGATAACTAAATCTTAATGGGTTTGCATTGAAGATGAGAAATAGGGTTAATTAGGCTCCTGTAAAACTAAGAAATCTCCAACTGATCAATATTTCCAATACACACGCCAGAACTACATCACTTTCCTCGACGCGTGTTTCACCAATCACTTGCATCATTAGGATATGAATTCTCAAAAGATCAAATTTTAATCTTTATATTGGAACATTCATAAAGTCAATCGTTTTTTTTAAAGAGTTACAATTATAATAAGATTTTATTTTTATCCAGGTATTAATTGAGTTTTGCTGGAAATGAAGATTGAGTTCTTCAATAAGGGAAATTGTTTTCTCAGTTTTTTTAGGTATACATCTATAGGAGTGATTGTTTAATTTACTTACCTGAAAAATGGTGTTCAGATAAAACAACGGTTATTCACATATATGTAATAACTAGCCAATTGAAAAAAAATACACATAATTTTTACCTTTAGTAAGTAGAAGTGAAGGAGGCCCATATCCAGTAATATGGTAAAGAAACATTTTAAACCACAATGTATTAACTTCAGGTACAGCAGGTCCCAAATGGGGGGGTAGTAAACTGGTAACTGGTCGAACTTCTCTACTTAAAGGCGCCATTGAAACAAGAAGTCTGAAAAAGGAAGGATATTATTATGTCACTTGAGGATTCAAGATACTCACTTATATTTTTTTTGCAGAAGTCGGAGGCAAGTCGCTTCGTCCAAGGAGTGTAAACTCTCTAATCTGACCAAATCTAATCCTGTTCCAACTAGTTTTCTCAATGCTAATACTGTTGATCGCAAAATCACAGCATGGTCAAAAAATCTTCTAGCTTCTCCTAATCACAAAAAAAATGGATCAATGACAAATTTATGAAAACAAATCATTGAAGCTTACATAACAGTGGTTCAGTATACAGTGAAATACATTTACTGTTCAATTATGGCTCAATCTACTGTGTGACCAGTAAAGTCCGCGTCATATGGGAATTTTTTTATTGATAGCTTTATTCTAAATTTAACTTTGAAATCAATGTCTGCTTCATTTAGGATGGAAATTAACCCCCAAAATGTCACGTGATTAGTATTATCTGCCAAATTTTAGTTTTCACAAAAAATTACAAAAGTGGGGCCAATTCTCTCAAAAATTTCAAAAGAAGTTATTAAAAAAAGTTTTTCTCAATAAAATTATGAGTACTATGCAAAATTTCAGCTGCCTAAGATGAATATGATCTTTTTCTTCTTTTTGTAAATTGCACCACTGATACCACCTTATTTTGGCCAATGCTTTATTCCGTATACGTTTTCTTTACAGTAACGCCATTTCAAATATGTGTTTTTCTACAAAATAGAAATAGGGCTATTAGAAACTGGTCACAAATAATGCAAAGTTTATTAGTTTTGGACCATATCTATTTTTGAAATGGTAGTTTGTGTCTAAAAGTAATATACATCAATATCAAAAAATGGGGTTTATGTCTAACAGGAGTAATCCCAATTACAAGACAAATATAATAAAGTTCACAGCTATGAATAAGTATAAGTAAAATAGAATACGACGATAGCATATAAAATCAGTAGACTAATAGAATAGTATATTATACAAATACTGATACATACATATAATAATAAAAAAAAACATATACTGTAGAATTCTAATTTAATTGGCAGTGTGCATAGAGTTGAAACACAGTATTTCGCCTTTATGGCTTGTAATTAGATCGTAATTAGACTTGCTTATACATTAACTTGCTATGAATTATATACTTGAAGTGTCCAAATGGAACAACAAAAATATCACATTCTGAATAGAAACTATTATAACTTTTACAGATTTTATAAACTGAGGCTTTTATTAACACATTGATTCTTGGTATAGGCAAATAGAAGATTTCGTTTCTACTACTTCGACTCGGTGTCATGAATGTAGTTATTTCTGCTATTTACTGTACCTAGATGCTTTTTCTATGGATTGTACTTGTATGTAAAAAGTGATAACAAAAACATCAAGAGTGTAAAGGAAATTAAAGACAGTCTCCAGCTATTGTTTGAATTCAAGGATCCTTAACACTCGGTACGTGAAAATCTAGTTAAGATAACAAATCTGGGCAGTCAACCAGATTATGAATCAATTTATATATGAAGATACAAGCATAATATGTTCTTCTGTTTTCTAAGGATAAGAAAATAGTTCAACTGAATAGAATCAAATTTTCTAATAAAAACATATGTATAAAAATTAAACATACCTATTTAAAATTCTACTTTTTCAATTAATAACAAAATATTTTGAGTTATTGCCTTACTTTAAAGACGAAACTAAGTAGTTTTATGTAGATTACAGTTGAAATTTAGAAAAAGTTTTTCAAATAATCTTTTTATGTTTTGAGACGCGACCCCACTTTTACATTTTTTTTATTAAAATTTGACAAACAATGCGAATCGCGTGCCTATATTTTTTGGGGTTATTTTACATCTCTATCGAAGCAGAGATCGATGCCAAAATCAAATTTCGAATTAAGCTATAAATAAAAAAAATCTCATATGATGCCGACCTATTGGTCACACTGTATATCCATATGACTTCCTACTACTATTTTTATATTTACCTTCACCTTCAGCATCCAATACCGACACTTTCTCGAGTTCCATTAGAAAGCTATCCAAACTCTCGTCGCACAGTTTGCCAACTTCAAACATGGTGACAGCGTGTTTTTTAAGACCTGGTGAAAGGTTACCCATCATTAGGAATGCAGTTAGAGTTGAATCAAATAAAAAGGCAATCCTCTGACCATTCCTTGGTAGAGACGAGCTTGCCGGACTCTCTGGAAGATCTAATTGTGGAGACTGAATTTCAGTAGTAGTGGTCAAGTTCGCGTCGCCACTTAAGCTGAGGGTAAGAGGAGTTATATCGATGTTTCTGAAACAAAATATCTTTTATAGAAGTTTCTGAACTGTAATTCAATGACAACTTCATTGTTTTGTTTACTTTACCATTAAAAAATATGCGGAGGTATGATAATATCAAGAATTATAATACCTAATGATAGTAATTTATATTTGCCACAACTATTTCAGATAGAAGTTTTTTTACGAACAAAACACGTCACTATAGAAAAATCCTTAAGGCGCTCTAAGAGCGGTGCCTGTGCGAAAGTAGCAATTCACATTGGATTTGAATCGCTGGAGATTAAATACATTTGAAAAACGTTCTCAGGAAGTTTATTCCACATGAACGCAGTTCTCCAAATGAAAGAGTTTTAAAACAGTGAAGTTCAAGGTGTACTAAGTTGAACCTGATATGTACAGCTCTTGGTGGAATCAAATGTGCCAAGTCCCTTGAACACTTCCCGTGAAAGTATTTATAGAAAAGAGACAACTCTCCAACTTTTCTTCGATGTTCCAGACTATCAAGGTTGAAAGTGATGTTTGTGTATCCATCCGTCAGATGTCTCTTTTCTGAATGGAATCCAGCAGCTTTAGGGTATGCTTAGGGGCGGAGCTCCATACATGAGAATAGTACTCCAAAGAAGGTCTGATCTGAGCTTTATAAAACATCAAAAGTTGCTGAGGTGTGTACAGTTTTCTGATTTGGAACAGGGTTCCAAGTTTTGGAGAAGCAGATTTTGCAATTTCAGCGACATGATTGTGCCAAGACATATTGGTGTCCATTTTAACCCCCTAACAGCGGAAAGCGGAATTGTCTGTCCTGAAATCATTATATCCGGTTCGGAGACATAAATCTTTTTTGGGAAAACCGATGGGTTTTTGTGGCATTGAATTGAACCGGGTTACTTTTACCCCAATTCGAATTCACTTCTAGATTTTCATCAAGATACGCAACTCCCTGCTGCCGATGAAGATGTGAATCCGCAGCCGATGTCCTGGAATCCAAATGGAATGACGAGAGATGTGTGCTGTCAGCAAAAAAGCAATATATTGGATTCTTGGTTTTTTCCAATAAGTCGTTGATATACAATAAAAAGAGGATTGGATACAATATGGATCCCTGGGTAACACCTGCGTTGATAGTAAAAGTATTCGAGAGATATCCATCGACGGTCACTTGCAGGGAACGTTCTTTCAGGAAGCTGGAGGACCATACACATAAATGATCCGACAAGACATAGCATCAAAATTTGGCCAGCAAACCCGCATGCCACACAAGGTCAAATACCTTAGAGATATCCAGCGCAACAGCTCTTGACCCTCTATGTTTTTCGATTGCGTTATTCCAAATATGGATGACATACGATAGCGATATTGATGATCGCTCAAGATGTTGAAGCCTTCCAAATATTCAATGATATGGTGGTTATCGGCTTTCTCCATGATTTTTGGTATCACTGGCAAAACGACTGGTCTATATTTATTTGGAAGATTTTTCTTGCCATTTTTGGAAATAGGCCGAACGCAAGCAATCTTCCAACACGAAGGAAAAACCCCTTTCTTGTAAGACAGGTTGAAAAGTCTGCAAAATACTGGTGCGAGTTCATTTGCGCATTTTCTAAGTACGACGACGGGCACTTCATCAGACAGAAGTAACTTCAATGCCTCAAGAAAGGAAATAAAAAAGGATAGACCACAAAGGTAATACGTGAATATGGTATTTTTCAATTATTTCTATTTCTGTACCAATGCATTTCAGTTTTACATTGCTTACAATTGTATTACTATACAAAGGAGGGAAATAAAACAATTATAACCGAAAGATTGCATTTCTAATACCCAAGAAAAGATGCATAGTGAATTTGGGTATGGATCCTTTAGGACCCAAGTCAAAGAAATTCCATTTCCAAATGTTTGTTTTTTCAGGATTTGGATCGTAAGAGGAACTTTATTTGAATGTTTTATAAACTATCTTAGGCACTATGGGAACAGCTTTCAATTTTAGTCTTCTACTCAACAAAAAGTCTCTCATACGATCATAGTGCTCTGTTTCTTATTCCTACTTATTCCAAGATATGCGAGAACAATAAATATGCTTAGTGCTAGAGTTTTCTCATCTATGTTACAAATAATTGTTAAATTGAGATATGTAATTGCATTTTTGGTAGGCATATTTTCTTCGAATCTGAATTGTTTTTCCAAAATAATTTCAGTTTTGCCTGCAAATGGCTACATTTGAGAAATGTTTTTTGAAAAGTTTTTGGCTTCCAAGTTTTAATTGACTGCCATATTTCAATCTTTTTTTCAATCTGTGACTGGTATGATTTCCTTAACTGGTCAGAAGCATCAAAGGCAACTTCAGAATCAAATGTTGAAAATTCTTGTTTAGTCAACCTACTCAAAGTACTAATTACTACCTGTGAGCTCCAAACAACATAGTTCATTTAATTTCAGAAGTTCCTCTTGAAGTAATTATAAGTGCTCCTGCCTTTTCTTCCTCTACTCACCCATAACTTTCTGTACAGTTAAGCACATTTCGATATAAATCAACTTTAGCAGAATTTTCATCCCATTACTGTTTTTCCAACCGTTATACTTAATATTCCTTTTGTTTCAGTGGTGGGATTTCTTCAAGTTCAATTTTTCTGCTTTTTTCTCAGAAATTATTTGTCATTATTTTGATTTTGAATGTATCTCAACATGAGATACATTGCATTGACTCATTCTTCTCGTATTTCCATGAATCAATACAGCAATTTATTTTTGTCTTTCTTATTATTTTCTCATATATGCACCGATTTTTCTCCTGCCTGCACCGTTTTTTCAATTTGGCTATTGATTCTCTGCATTAATTTTGATTTTCCTTGAGATTCAACAGCCATTAACGGTTTTCTTGTTGGCTTTGTTATTTCTCCTACCAATTCGCTTGCACTGCCTTAAACATTTTCCAGATATCTTCCATCTCGTAGAAGTTTCTGTTTTTCAGTCATTTATCTTGATTCCATTTGTAAAGTTTTAGTGAGTTCTCAGTTAAACCAATTTCCCAAATTGACACCAAATATTCTCTCTGTTTCAAGTCTAGAAGTTTTCATTAGACTTGGTCTGATCACACATTCCCAAACCTTACAGAAAAATTTCTAAAAATGAAATGACTGTATCCAAGGTAGGGTAGAGACCGAATTGAAATTGAAATTGTTTGAATTGTTCGTTCCGTTAACCAGCTGACGAACGTCAACCCTCAGAAGTCGAAACTTGTGCGAGCAATGGATTAACGAGGCCTTACCTTTTAACGTGCGATTACCCAGCACGGTGGCCCCGGCGGGTAATCGAACCCCGGTCGTCCGATTGAAAGGCGAATGTGCTAACCTCTACACTACCGTGACCGTGTTATTAAATTTATCTTCTTTGCAAGTAAATTGAAACATCTTGGAATATAAATGACGAAAGAATGAAAGTTTTATCTCTTTCGATCTGTCATTGAACTCATAAGTATTATTAGGTCGGATTATGGTTGCAAAGAATCTTCTATCTTAAACAAAACAATTGTGGGTAAGAAGTGGTGATTCAAACTAGAACCGATATATCTAGCGATCTTTGGCAAATCGAAATAGCGCTGTCTAGTATTGGATCATGAATAAAATGATTTTGGGTTCTGGACTTTGATTCCTTTACTTCTGCATCCGAATTTCACAGGCAGCTGAATTAGGGTTGGAATATGTTATTTCTGACAGAACAATTAATTCACTGATATATTTTCACATATACTATGCTGCTAAAGAAATATTTATTTATTGATCAATTTCTATTTTGTCCCCTTCAAAGTAGTTACGCTGTTCCAGTGTATTTTTACAATCCTTGAAGCATTTCTGATATGCACTTTTTGGTATGTCCTTGGGTTCTCTCAGCGATTCGGTTTTTATTTCCTCAATCATCACAAAACGCCGTCCTTTCGTGGGTCTCTTCAATCTTGGGAACAGGAATAAGTCACAGAGGGGCAAATCTGGCGAGTACGGTGGCGGAGGAATGATTACGGTGTTGTTTTTGTCTAAAAAATTACGAACAAGCGAAGACGAGTGCGCAGGTGCATTATCGTGATACAAGAGCCATGAGTTGTTTTTCCATAATATCGGACGTTTTCTTCGTATTACTTCTCATAAGCGGTGCATAATTTCAAGATAATACTCCTTATTAACCGTACGTCTACGTGGCGAGAACTCTTGATTCACTAGGCCACGTTAATCGAAGAAAACAGCGAGCAAAACCTTGACACTTAATCGAACTTGGAGTGCTTTTTTTGATCTTAGCTCTCCTGGGCTCTTCCATTGGGACAATTGGACTTTTGTTTTGAAGTCATCAACATATACCCATGATTCGTCATCAGTTATGACCCTTTTAAGCAAATCTGGATCGACGTTGACGTCATTCAACAATTCCTGAGCGAAGCTCATGCGACATAATTTTGAAACGAACTTCGCTGCCACACGCTTAATGACCAAAATTTTCGAAAATATTGCATGGCATGAGCCAACCGATATGCTGGTATCCTCAGCAAATTCTTTAATAATAGTGATTCAACGATTCTCCATAACATTTTTCTTCACTCACTCTCATAGTACAATCACCGTATGCTACTGTCAACATTTCAAGTGTTTTTGAGCACTTAATTCCATATTTTACACAACATTTTTTGCAAATTCTTTGATCCACTTTTTTCGACCGCGGAAAATCGCGAAACACTTCTAACTTTTATGCCTCTCACCAACAAACTAAAAATGCTAAGCAGCTGTAACTGTGAACATATGTTCGAGACGAGTGTGCCAACATAAAAAAAGGCCAATCAAATGTACGTGGCCCGCGAAATTTGAACATTCGCCTTATTTTTTGAACAGCATACTTTTGTGTTCTATTTTCAAACATTGACTACTTTTATAATGTTTTCTATGCATGTCTTTTTAGTTGTATTTATGTATTGTTGTATAATGTCTTTCATTTATTTCTTTTTTACTGTATTGAGTGAAATGGGTTTTGAACCCGTGAATAAATAAATAAATAAATAAACAATGTTGAAAATTTATATGGTTTCGTACTATTATAAATTGCCATAATTTAATAATTTCTTTCTATTGGCAGATTGGGCAGAATCATATCTGTCAAATTTTCTCAAACCATTATTCTAAATAATGGAGGGGTAAAATCCAATGGAAACCACTGGAGGTGTATCTCAGGGTTCGGTATTTGGGCCCCTGCTCTTCATAATTTTCATAAGTGATATTAATAGAACTTGTGACACTCCATAGAATATGCAATTCAATCAAGATATATGCAGTTTCTACCAAAAATATGTCATATAAATCCAATCCTTATTTACATTTCGACAACAAATCTATTGTAGTCACTAATAAAATGAAACTCCTGAGGTTATTGCAAATTCCAAAGCACTTGGGAATCACAGGTGAACAAAGTAACCAACAAACCAAGTTCTCTTTGTTATGTAATCCGAAATATAAGAGACACAATATCACCCCACATACCAAAGCTTCTATATTATGACTTGGTGCAGTCTACTTTTCAATATTGCTTAATATTTTAGGGCTCATCAGCACATATCAATAGTGTTTTTACAGTGCAGAAACGAATATTAGGAGCTAATTATAAATTGTCGCCAACATCATAATGTAAGCCATTCTTTAAAATTTACACCATGTACATCAAAGAAAATGACAAAATATTCACCACTCCATTTTCACGTTTAGAAATTGTACATGTTTCCAAATACATAGGTATTAAATGCTATAACAAGTTCAGTGACATATTGCTACAGACAAAACTCTACAGATGAAAACCATTTTATGCTTTAGGCAAAAACTCAAAAAACTTTTGGGTAGCCATTATTTTTATATAAACGAATTTTCATATTTTAGATGCAATGTAGATTGAATGTACTCGTTGGTGTGGGTTTTTACAATTGTTATTTTATAGTGTGAGTCTGAATGTATTTTATAACTGTATGTTTTTAGTATCTTAAACCAAAATTCTTCTGATTACTATGATAAATTTATATAGTCAGTTATGTAAATGTCATGATGAATTAATTATTTTCTATTCTATTTTAATAAAAATTAACTGTCTGAATTAACATTTACCTGGTATTTTCCATAGGGATAGAGTTCCATGATGAATGCCAGTACCCGTTTTCCTGTTCTGTGCTGAATGTGTCGAAATTCAGTTTGCGAGCAAATTTCAGCCTACAATAAAGAGAAACTGCTTGTTTGACTAGTTCAGTATCAACTTGTAGAACTCCAGCAAGCTGAAAAGTGGTTATATAAAAAATGTGCTGATAAAAAGTTACAGATTACCTCTCCCACAGTGGTATGTTCATCTATAGAAACAAATATTTTGTACAAAAGGGTTTCAAAATAATCTCCTAAAATTCGATTCATCACAAAACCTTGAAGAGGGGGTACCTGCACCCTATCGACAGAAGTGATGGGTATATCCAAGTAAATCAGTCCTTTTCTGAAAATGATTAAATCTTATTAGGAAAGAAGTGTTGCTGATTTGGCAAAGCCTCACAAAAATCTAAGAACACATAATGACAACAGAACAAATAAAATCATTAAGGCATAAATAACTTTTTCCAAAAAGAACTAATACTACATCTGTCAATAGATATTTTCAATAAATAAAAATATATAATTTCTGTTAGTAATGTGACAAAAATATATTCCGTTTTAGTGAAATTCAAATAGATGCATGGTAATCTCGATAACAGTATGAGTTAGACGGAAAGTTCAATTGGGACAAAGTTACTCATTTTGGAATTAAAAATGAATAAAAATTAGAATGGAAGCCCTTGACTTCATATAACTCTTAATTATAAACAACTATTCTGAATGCTATATTGTTGTATTTTCGAAATAGAAGTACTTTATAAATTCTGATCTGCCCTGTCTGCAGCACTAACTTCTGAGTTATTCAAATTTGGTTGTGTAACAAATAAGAAAAATGTCCATTTGCACCTCAATATGAAAATAAGAAATATTAAAGAGAAGTTTAATTGAAACATTTGAGAGGGTCCGACTCTGTGAACCTGCAAGTCTCCTCGAGGATCTTAATCACCTGCAGTAGTGAACGGAAAGGCGAGTATAAAAATCTGCAGACCACGCTAAACAAACCAAAAAAAAAACTTTGACACAAAAATATGACTGCTCAACGAAGATTAGGAACCTCTTTTTGTAAAAACTGGCTACCATCCACTCACTATAGTCGCACTGGAACAGATGGTGTTAGCTAATATCATCTGGTGAGTGTTCAGCCTCAAAAGAAATAATCTAGCAACAGACAATCCTAAATGACCATTGTTATCAGCTATTTATAAATGAAAACTGAATAGCTTGGCTAAAGCTGGGTGATAACCAAGGGCGTACCCAGGATTATTTATAGATTAGTGGGGGAGCAGACAAAGAAAATCCTAGATTATTTAAATTGAAGGGGTCATATTTTATTAAGAGTGTTTAATTTTTTGGGAAAGAAAGTTTTTGGCTTTCTACTACTCCATCTTGATACAAAAAATGTGGGAATCTTCCAAAGAAAGG
>WOGR01011019.1:0-10709 GCA_015342045.1 Leptinotarsa lineolata
ATATCAAGATGGAGTAGTAGAAAGCCAAAAACTTTCTTTCCCAAAAAATTAAACACTCCTAATAAAATATAACCCCTTCAATCTAATCTATATACTGTAAACCAAGCCACACGGGGCAGTATCTGACAGATCAATAGAGCCTGGGAGGAATCATCAAGGCCCTATTGGTCGTGCATTTAGGATCTTAACAGGAGAGAGAGTCTTGACACATCAGGAAAGATCTTCAGCAAAATGGTTACTGGCGGTGCTCTTCTTCGTATTTCAAATCTGTTAACAACTTTTCAATGGAAGTCCGAACTTGTGACATTCGTCAAGAAACATAGTCAATTACTTTCGAACATTAATTATTCTGCAAATACATTATATTTCATTCCATGTTCCAACGATATCTGTCAATTTAAATATTCCAGCATGCATGTGAAATGCCTGCAGTTTATTAGTTTGTGAAAACATCTATATGTGTAACGTAGAATCGGTGGAAACTTGACAATAAAAAATTATTAAACCGTCAAACGATGATAATACGTCATCAGTTGCTGAATCGTTTGTATAGCCATCTCTCTTTAATGTATCGAGTGTAAGGTAGCACCCAAATAAGAGCCCCCCCCCCTTATTAAACGCAAACATTGAATGTCTTGTCTTCGTTTGTCACTTGTAAAAGAAAAGGAGGCTATATAAGATGATGTATTTTATCGCGTTAGGTATTGATGTGTTATTACTCTTTTCCCAAGTTTACCAACCTTTGTTTCAGGTGGAAGAATACAGCAATAAGATAGCCAACACGTTTAAGAGCCACGGCTACAAAAAAGGTGATAAGGTTGCTCTGTTTCTAGAAAACAAACCCGAGTTCGTTTGTATATGGCTGGGACTCTCCAAGCTGGGGGTTATCACTCCTTTAATCAACACCAACTTAAGACTGATTTCATTAGTGCATTCCATCACTGTGGCCAAATGCCAAGCTATCATTTTCGGAACTGAATTATCTGAAGGTACTTGTTGATTAAAATGCATTACATATAAAGAGGTGTCATCAAAAGTGCGGCTTTTGTGCAAAACATTGGAAAATTCCCAAAATTATATCACATCATTATTTTATATATTGCATAGTTGTCTTGATTCATACATTATTGAAACATTTATCAGTGATGACTAGATTATGAAAAAGATTTTAATCAATGTCTGTTCATTTTCAGCCGTCTCAGAAATTCTCGACAAAATCGAATCAAAGGTGGCATTATACGAAATAAGTTGTAACAACAACCAATCCAACACTACCGACCAAAAGTTCCACAATTTAGACAGGCTAGTGAAAGACGCTCCCTCCACTCCTCCCCAAATAACAGACAAATTAGGACACCATGATTGCATCGTGTACATTTACACTTCCGGTACGACAGGACTTCCAAAAGCCGCGGTTATAACGGTAGCAAGGTACGTGTACGGGACATAAGAGTATACCTAAATACAAGATATAAGGCTAGAGTGAGAAGACCAACGACGCAAATTCAATGTCGCCTTTTTTACATTGAACATCATCTGACAAGTGATTTATGAAAGTTATCCAACATACCAATCGATTGTCGATCACAGAACTTAAAAACTATGTTTTAGATCTATTTTCAATATACGAACAATAAACAACTGCAACCAAATCAACAAGAGAGGATGAAAAATGGTACATAACCTCTCTAGGACACAGACAAAAGTCATGGAATTGCTTAAAAAAGTGAATGTAAATTTGACGGTCGTTTGGAAAAATGGCGATTCTTGTATCTGCTATACTATCAACTCATAACGATGTGTTTACGTTATGTCAAAAAAGTACCTGGAATCGATCATTCAAAAAGTCCGCGTGAAGGGATTGTCGAAATTGTTTTTATTGCTGTCATATATACTTACCTGGAGTTTAGGCGACATCTGTCATTTAGCTTGTTTGCATTACTCAATTTGTTAATAGACCTTTCCAGAATAACCCTGCCTTGATTCACTGACGATAGATGACAGTCGAAGAGAAGAGTTTAGTCGACCAATCAGGTGTCAGCAGATTTACGACATACCAGGATAGCCAACATCACAGAGCAAAATGCTTCTGGTGTGCTCTTTCTTTCCTTTTCTCTCTCGCACTAACGTTTCCCATCTTTTAATGCTGCCCACTAATGACGCATGAAATATACTTGTTTCTTTCTCAGACTAACTCAGTTCATATTTTCCATCTTAGTTCTACGTATTCTGGAAAGGTCTATTTACCTCAAACGATGTTCACAATGGATAAAAATATCGACAAAATTTGTCTTAAATTTTAAATTGCAAATGGAATTTTGTATGTCGCATCGAAAGGTGGTGGAAGATTTGTCTCGCTCTGGTCGGTCATCAGTAATATCCTCAACTGAATTGAGCATTACTAAATATAGGAAATGGTAACTGAAAATCGTCTTTCAAGTCAGAACAGATTGACGCTAAAATTTATGCGTTTTGATGATTTGAGTTGTTCATTGGCTTAGGTGTACTATTTCGGAAGGGCCCTTCATTCCCGGTACTTTTTCGATACATTCGCCTCGCATGAACTCATAAAACGTCATCGGATCAGATCGTCTCAGTACAGCGTGATAGTTCTGATAATGTATCATCACCGATATCGCTTCTCTATCGAGTACACCGGCGTGACGAGTCGTACAATTTGTAACGATTTGGATATCGCAAGTAATGGCGGACGTGACGTCAAGCGATTTACCAGACTGCATAAGGAAAAGCATTGCAGACTTGCTATGGGCTGGATCAGGTTGAAAGTTAGGTTTCATCGAAAGTTATTCTGATTGTAATACATTAAAACCGATGATTTCTCTATCAATAATTGTGAGAAGTGATCATGTGAAACTAGATGAGTTCATGCGAGACGGCTATGGTCCCTAGACGCTAATAAAATATTCGATTTATACTACGTAAGAAAGTGAGCTCATTCAGCAATGTTCAATAATAGTCAAACAATATTAAACAAATTTGTTTCAAATGTACAATTAGTGAATTCTCCGGTGAATGCGCTTTAGACATCGCCGAATTTACTCACTCGATATTATTTATAACTTATTTATTGTTTTTCAGATTCATGTTCATTGTGGCCGCTATTCACCATTTAGCTAATTTTTCAAATTCAGATATTTTTTACACTCCTCTGCCGCTGTATCACACTGCAGGCGGTGTTATGACGGTAGGCCAAATGTTACTATATGGATCAACTATAGTAATAAGAAAAAAGTTTTCTGCGTCTGGGTATTTCGCTGATTGTCGCAAATACAAATGCACGGTTAGTAGGTTCTTTATTTTTATTGTTGACAACCTAGTAGATGTCTTTGATTTCAGGTCGCACAATACATTGGAGAAATGTGTAGGTATATTTTGGCAACACCTCCGAAAGACACAGATACAGATCATAATTTGCGGGTGATATTCGGCAACGGATTGAGACCTCAAATTTGGACGGAGTTCGTCGATAGATTCAACATATCGAACGTGAGAGAATTTTATGGAGCTACGGAAGGAAATGCTAATATAGGTGAGAAATACACAGTATGTCTTCATTTTGGAATCATCCGGCTCGAAGGACCATTGTCCTTCCATGTTGATTCGCACTATTTGAGGTGTTGAAACCTCAGGAAATATAACAGATTTGTTGATTTTCAGTCAACATCGATAATACTGTCGGATCGATAGGCTTCGTCTCCAGAATAATCCCCTCCGTCTACCCAATTTCCATCATAAAGGTGGATCCGTATACAGGGGAACCTATAAGGGACGCCAAAGGATTGTGCATGCCCTGCAAGCCGAACGAACCGGGAGTTTTTATCGGAAAAATCATTCCTAACAATCCTTCCAGGGCGTTTTTAGGTTATGTCGACGAGGAGGCTTCCAAAAAGAAGATAGTTCAGGACGTCTTCAATCACGGCGATTCGGCCTTTTTATCGGGAGACATATTGGTAGCGGATGAGTTAGGAAATTTGTTTTTCAAGGATCGGACGGGAGATACGTTTAGGTAAGAGGAGATTAATACTGAGATCAGTGTAGGTGTGGGTTTGTAGACGAGGGACATTCAGTGTCACAGATTGAAATATTTTTTCTATACAAAAAAAAATTCAACAGCCAATCTGTTGGTCCCTCTGCGAGCAAATTTATAAATCTTCAGACTTGTGGAAGCTAAGGAAAAATAGATTTTTGTATCTTGATCATTTTTGAGGGCCTACATGGCATTGATAGTGAAATGTCAACCTTTTCATCAGTTTTGGCGAAATTCAATTTGCAATTGATTGAATGAAACGCGAACCAGTCATTCATGTATCGTCCAAGGTGTTGATGGACGATACATTTATTTTATTGTATACATGCAATTAAGTCGCTTAGAAAGAAAAAACTGGATTTTTTTCTTAAAGTGAAAATAGAAATAGCTATACAAACTTGAGTCGTCGGCAATTTCTTAAGTTTCCAGACCAGTTGTTGACGTATTATTACCGTTTGGCAGTTTAAATTGTTTACATGCTTTTTATTGAAAAGTTTCTGCATTTGCAGATGGAAAGGAGAAAACGTATCTACGTCTGAAGTTGAGGCAGTCATAAGTAATTTAGTGGATTACAAAGATGTCGTTGTTTACGGAGTTGAGATTAGGGGGCAGGAAGGTCGCGCCGGAATGGCGGCCATATTGGATCCGGAAGAAAACGTCGACTTGAAGAAATTAGTCGATGGCTTGAAGAAAACAGTGCCGACGTACGCTAGGCCCATTTTCGTGAGGATCCTCAGAAAAATTGATTTGACAGGTAAGTAAGACCTTATTATATAGTTCATTTGTGAGTCGACGAAAAGTTAGTAAGACCTAAGCTATATTTTCTGGCTAGGATGATTTCGAAACTATTTTATTCATATTTGTGTATTGACGTCATCAACCATAGAATCGCAAAAATGTTTGCTTTTTGTTTTGAAATTATTTCAATATTTTACAGATATGACGTCATTGGCGAACTATTCCCATGATTTTAAACAAATTGAAATATCTTCACGCCAAAATATGGCTCTGATAATTAATTTTCCTTTGGATCTTCAATAGACAGTCAATTGGTGTTACCGGTCGAATACCTCTGGCAGCTGAGGCCATAAAAAGGAAAAGAGAAGATCACCAAACTCATGGCATCTTCTTTCCCGTTAATGGCCACGGTTGCCAGGAGACTGGCAATAATTTAGCCTCATAAATTCTTCGAATCTTAAGCAAATTCATAAATATTTAAACTTATTTATCAATTTTTTATAGGTACATATAAAATGAAGAAGAACGACTTGCAAAAGGAAGGCTTCGACCCATCAAAAGTCAGTGATAATATTTATTACTTAAGTAGCTCTACGGGCATTTACGAAAAACTCTCCCCACAAATTTATATTGATATTAATAACGGAACTATTAGGGTATGATAACATTCATTTATTTGTTACTGCTTGGTTCTTTGTGCAACTGTGATTCTAAAAAAAAATCTGGGCTGGTAATGTCAGGTAGGATCGTACTGGGGGATCTGCTACATTTGTTTTCCTAAGATGACATTTGAATTTTTATATCAGTCCACCAATACTCTCGAATATATAGGGTGAATATTTGTGAAACCCTAACGGGTGTCAGATTTGGTTTGAATAATCGAATACAGCAGTTAATTCAGTTTGGAAAGAAACCTTTAGATTAAAGGGGACCTTTTTATTTAATCATTTCTAAAATGAATTGAGAGATCTAGAAAATTTTATAAAACATTTATTTCCATAGATTTTATGTATATTTGCTTGATCTGTTGTGTCAGTAATTTTTAAAGTTTTTATGTAATCGTCTGAAAGACTGCCAAAAACGGTATCATCGAGAATCTTGAAAATTTTTTGCACCTACCGTTACTGTTGACTATGTATACACTTGTTTTTTGTTGAATCTCATAGTGTCAACAGATCAAATGTTGAATCTGAAGAATGGACGTTTTTTCCATGATATTGTACAAATTTATATTACATATTTTTATATGCAGTTTTAAGGCATTAGCAACTCTTTTTTGTCATATGGTTGTGTTCTTTTATAGCTATTGTTTTCCATAAATATATTATTGTTTTCTCCAGTGTGTGTATTTCAAATGTTCCACAAAATCCAATGTTTTCATTTTTAGGATTTTTCACAGAAACTTTTCGAAAAATTTTAATACCGTTTTTTACTAATTGAATAAAATGTTAGTTTTTTATTAACTGAAATCCAAATATTTAGCTCAACGCCCGACAAGTTTCTTCCACTTGAACAAGATTAACATGCTATTATATGAATGTTTTGTGATAAAAGTTAAAAAAGTTTCTCAATAACTGCCAGCTGTCTCCTACAAATATTGTTCACACCGGAATATATAATTTTCTTATGGAATTTTAATAAAATTTTTTGTTAATCATCAAAATAATTATTTTTCAAACTGAGATGAAGCTATTCCACCTAGAGTCTTGAGTGTATCTGTTGCAGACAACAAAGTATTAAGATTTTAGGTTGACTATACTTAGGTTTAAGTTATTCATCTGTTGGTGATCTAATATTTATCATTGCCATTTATGTTGGAAAAGCACATACGTCCAACTAAGAATATCGTATATATAATGTTTGGCAAAACTAAGGACAGTACCTTCTTCCATCACTCATTCTTTCGAAACGTCCTTCCGAGATGGTTTTGATATTATTTCAATATTTTACAAATATGACGTCATTGACGAACCGATTTCAAACAAAACATGGCTCTGATGAAGTTTCTTTTAGATCTTCATTAACAGTCAATTGGTATTACCGGTCGAATACCTCTGGCAGCTGAGGCCATAAATAGAAAAAAAAAGAAGATCACCAAATTCATCATCACAGAATAGTAAACAATTCTGTGTCATCATTAAAACTCCGAATGATTATTTATTATACTGAGATGAAGCTATTCCCTCTAGAGTTTTGAGTGTATTTGTTTCAGACAAAAAAGTTTGAAGATTCTAGATCAACTATATTCAGGGTTGAGTTATTCATCTGTTGGTGTTCTAATATTCTATTCTGTTCAAAAATTTGCACATTCTACTTATTTTTTGGACAGCTCGAAAAGATATGAGTTCAATCAAAGAGGAGAAATAAAACATTCAAAAATACACTTTTTACATGAATTCTGAAACCCAAAATGTATACAAAATGAGAGAGATTCAACAACCGAGAAATACAAATGGAAGGAACTTCGACGACTTGATGTTTCCAATAACCTTGAACTACTCCCTTGGCTAATTCGTCACTGCCGATATTGAATCGATTCGGATAAACACGAGAGATTTCTTACAGGAGCCATCCCTGAGGATGCTTATCACTGTGATCACTCGCCTGATGGTTTTGGAATAGTGGTTCTTCATCAATACAGGGCATATCAAATCAGCATTGGAAAGAACTTCAACTTGAGATTTTGAAAACAATAAAATTCTATACAGACATTTGTAACACAAATCCGCGAGTACTGCCTACAAAAAATATCCTAATCGTTTTTTTTTAATAGAATAATATATTGGTCATAACACAACTTTTCTTGTTAAAATATACCTTTGAAATAAAGTAAAAATGTAAATTAAAAATAAGTTAGTAAAAATCACACTGAAAGAGCTTCCAGCTCCTCCAAAAGATCTGCTTCTGCTTTGATTTTCTCGAGCTGATTGATTTCTAAAGTTTTTCCCTGAGCTTGCTGCGCTTTGAGTTTTTCTATTGCATCCAGTTTCTGAAAATAATACAACAAGAATGAATACTTTCGAAAGACATTTTTTGTGGAGGAATAAAGGGTTCTTGTGATTCAAGGTTAAAAAAACCAAAGCTTCAAAAAATACCTTCTTAATATTCTTCTTCTTTTTGTCTAGATCCGGATCACCAGTTAAACTTATTTTAACATTACTAATAACAGGTGGTGGTTTCGGCAACTCTGAGTTCTCTTCCTCTATTTTCTTCGCTTTTTTGGCCTCTCGTTTTTTCTTCTGCTTCAGTGCTGCCTTGGATGGAACTGGGTCTTTACCTAAATGAAATATTCGAATCATCTTCAATTTGGGTGAAAAAATTTAAAAACAATTCACTTTCAGCAATTTTCATTAACTGAATCAGTTGAATATATGGATTTGTATATACTGAGCTCACTACTTGTACACCACTGAATACCCTATTCTCGTTTTTATGTCAACTTCATCTGTCAATAAAAACTGTCCTGTGGTTTGTACAAATGTCTAGAGACAGATAGTTGTCTTGGGCTGAGTAACTCATTGACAGTTCCGACAGTTAAATTAAGGGCTGATTTATCAGTCGCCAGCTAAGCTTATTTGACCAATGTTTTTGTATTAGCTCCTAGTCGAACTTGTTTTTCATTATCATCGTTACCATCAACTGGTAGCTGAAGTCTCAGTGACCATAACAGTCGCTAGAAAGTGATAGTTTTTAATTTAAGCTGACAGTTATGTGATCGCGCATGCGAAAGTAGATTATTTATGTTTGTTGTTGTTGTTGAGTCACAAATGTAATTTGAGAAATACTTTCTCCAAGTAAAGAGGTAATTTTTATAATTGTATTATTATGGATAGGTAAAATCGGATGTTCTTTTATTACTCATTTTCATTTTTCATGTGCCCTCGGAACTCAAACTTCCGAAAAATTCCAAATTACAAAATTGAAAATAGTAATGAAATATAGGTATGAATCATGAACTGTTGCAGCTGTCATTTTTGAAAATCAATCCTCCAATAGAAATAAGCCCCTGAAAATGTCATGCCAACCTTAGTTAACTGACAGTTATTAAACATTAGCATGTGTCAGAGTGTGATAAACGATTTGATTAGTAACTGCAACATTGACTATCAGCTAAGCTTAGCTTCGAGGTAGGTAACAGATAAACCGGTCCTAAGTAGCTCATTGACAGTTCCGACAGTTAGATTAATTTAAACTTCTGAATATTTTCTCATACGCACAATTTGTGTATACAGGGAAGAATGATAAATGAGCTGTAAACGGAAGGTATTTGCAGGTTTTGATAGTTATACAACTTTTATTTAGAAATTTGTCTACTGAAATATATTCTGATTGTGGTAAAATAGATATTAAGATAAGTGGTAATTCTATATAAATAGTAAACGGAAAGTGCTGTAGAAACAAAAACAATAAGTTTTATAATCACTTATTGATGAATATAAAATTTCGAAACTGAAGTTGAAATCATTAATGTAAAAGGTAAATATGAGTTAATCAATAATTGTAAATTGATGAATCGCTCATGTAAGTACATTTAGCTGTGATGATTCAATATAAAGTGTTTTGCAAAACAGAAAATTTTCAAGAAATTATTCTAATACTAATCAAAATTCTAACAAACCAATTTCTCCCAACTTTCTAGTAGAATCCTGGATAAATGCAAGTCTTTGTTGCATTATATCCAGGTTTAGTAACAAAGAAATGTTTTCTTTATTTTTCAAGCACAAAAATTATCATCTAATGAGGGAACAATTGATTTTATTGAAAGTAATGTCTTATTCATATATCTCCAATGAAAATATAATGAGAAGTTGAATAACTTGGAGAGAAATAAAAATGTTGAACGCAATCAAAATCATTCATTAATTCCTTTGTGATTTGTATTTTCATATACGAATGTGTCTGAAGATAACTTCGAAAATACCCTTCTACGATAATTCAATAAAATCATTATCAATACAACTTCTTACCGGACTTTTGAGGGCTGTCTTCATCATCATGTAAACTGAACTTCACTGCAGGTCTGTTACGCGCTGACGGGGGCCTATAAGCCTGAGTCGAAGCTTGTGGCTGACTAGATGTGATGCCTTCCACCTTTTTCATCACCAACTTGGGTTCCGGAAAAGTTAGCTTTGGGAAATTCTGGAAAAAAGAATGTATATGATGGAATTGGCCGATGCTTGATGAAAATCCATAACTAACGTATTAAAAAAACACAGTGTTTTTTGAATACGTTAAAAAGGTAATGAAAACATCTGTACTTCTGAACACAAGAGATGGTACCGACCTGCCAAGCGACATCGTAGAGCTCTTCCTGTTGGGCCCAGGGCTTCTCGAACAGAAGCGCAGACGAGTAATGCCAAATTTTGTATCCGTTAGCAATTCTTAACCTAGGGGCAGTGGTGGCGGTTAGGAAGTGCTCCCCATCTGCCGCCCATTGGAGCAAAGTAGTGTCCGGAGCATCACAACTGGCTAAAAATTTTAAAAAAGTAATTCAATTTTTTTTGTAAAAAGAATCGACTTTATATGTTTCTCATAAGCCATGTTCTGTACACGTCTGCTTGATGACGTGATAAGTGAAGGAGGAAATGCTAAACTAATAAATTTGATCATACCTCAATCAGGTCAAGTTTGGAAGTTTTTCGTTTTGAAAGGATTGAATATGAGACAGAAAAACTACAGAAAATCAGCCAGATCAAATGATTAGAGAATTTCCCGAAAAAGACAATGAAAGTATACATGAGAACGAAGGAGAAAATGAGGACTCAACAAACTTTGATAGCTCTTCGAGGTTGAGTGATGAAGTCGAAGAAAATGTACCCCACAATAAACGAAAATCTACTGTGACTAGATCCGGCAGAACTGTGAGACTACCTCAAAATCTGGAAGATTATGAAATATACACAGCCTACTGTTTGCTGACCAA
>WOGR01011020.1:0-10709 GCA_015342045.1 Leptinotarsa lineolata
GGTCCTGCCATCTGTCTTCTCATTATACATTCACGATGTTCGTTTTCTCACGTTTAGAGTTATTTTTCCACAGGAACAAGGTATATTGTGAATACAGCCGTATTTTCGGGTTTAGTTTGTGTCAAAAAAGTTGTTCTTACATCATATCTATAACCGATGCGTCCCAATTTCTCAGAAAAACCGGGAACACAAGATGTGAGGTATGTATATTGTTAGGTTTATGGTGATTGTGGGATCTGTATATGTTGTGGACGGTTATATAGCCCCAGAAGAAGGTATGGGAGTGTGAAACGTGCGGCAAGACGTACGGTAGCAAGAACCTCCTTGGTGATCACATGAACATTCACCTCGGCGTGCGACCGTACGTGTGCGGCATCTGCGGCAAAGACTACGCCAGCAAGTACTCGTTCAAGGCGCACGAAAAAACCCACGAATCTCGCTTCAGGTCATTCAAGTGCGATCAGTGCGACAAATCGTTCCTCAACCAACAGAACCTGATGCAGCACCAGAGGACCCATCTAGGACTGAAGGAGTTTGCCTGTAATATCTGCGGTAAGTTCAATTACAGTACGGTTGATAGATATTAACGCAGGTGTAGTTCATTTATTTAAAGTTTCGCAAACCCATTTATAGTCTACACAGAGTCAATCCGAACAGCTACATCAATGGCTAATGTGCGGGTCTGATAATTTCACTAGTTAATACCATATGAAACCTTCTAGATAAAAATAATTATACTACGCCGGCCATGCCATATAAAGAATCTGCCGACGTTCGGTAACTATATAGTTATGATGCCATTCGAATTGACTTCCTAGATACTATACATTGAGGCTATTATCATTGGATTAACCTATAGAATTGAAGGACCCCTGCAAAATATGCAGGTACAAATACTATATTGTTGTATCTGGGTTTGAAACCCAGATATAACAGATGTTCTTTCGTAAACCACTATATTGTAAATGATGTTTTATTAGTATTTTCCACGAAAATACATAGTTTTCCGTTATTTTACGTTGAAAATTTAATGATTATTGACTGTAACTTTTTTGATAGAATGCACAGTTTTCTGGTTTTCCAGAATGCGTATTCAACAAATAACTCGAATAGTGTCTATTGAGAAACTACATTTGTCCCTCCGGGGTTTATAAAATCTCCACCCTCGACTATGGAGTCAAGCAAAGATCGCAATTGAATTTTCGCAGACATTTAACCATAACGTCATTAATTTACAGAGAAGCAGTTCGGGACCGCTCACAACCTCGAAGTCCACTCTATCGTCCATACGGGCTATAAACCGTTCATATGTAGCGTATGCTCTAAAGCGTTCGCTCGTAAGGCCGAGATCAATGACCACGAAAGAACCCACACGGGAGAGAGGCCGTACCAATGCGAAATTTGCGGCGCCACCTTCACCCAGAGATCCAACTTGCAGTCGCACAAGCGCGCCACACACTATAACGACAAGCGCTATAAGTGCAACGTGTGCGACAGGGGGTTCAAGAGGAGGCGGTTGCTCGATTATCACACCATGGCTGTTCATACAGGTGAGTTGATTTTTTAATAGTTTTTTTTTTCGGCGAGTGGAAAAATCTTCGAAAGACACCTGGTTGCCCTGTGACCAGATAGTGTCGGATTTTTACCGACTAAAAAACCACTCATGAGTCAAGCAGTCTACTCTGGAACCGCCCTCTGGCATTACTTCGGAATAGCAGATTATATTGATGATTCAGGGCCCTTTTTTTTTCTTCAATAATTATTCATCAAGTTCTCTCCTTTTCTTTGTCAGGATGGTCTTGGAGAGTTTACAAACGGCACATACTATTTTTATCGCTGCTTTCCTTTGGACACTGAGTAATATATATTTTTTTCCATGGCTCTTTTCCAAATTGTTGTGCCATATAGCATGATCGACTGGGCATCTGCTGCATTAGGTGTACCTCGGGGATCTATTTTGGACACACTAAGATAGCATATTAGGTGTACCTCGGGGATCTATTTTGGACACACTAAGATAGCATATTGGGCGTCACGTATTGTGATGTCTGAAGATGCTATCGCATTGCGAAACACGTGTCGCCGTTTTGTAAACTTTCCTTTGGAAATCTCACATGAAAGTGTATTCTTTTAGTACGAAGATTTTTCAGATTATTGCTAGATTGTAAACATTTTTCTGTTTCTAGGAGAACGACCTTTCAAATGCGAAGTTTGCGATGCGACTTTCGTCTATCCGGAACACTTCAAGAAACATAGTCGGATACACAGCGGAGAAAAACCTTTCTCGTGCGAAGTGTGCGGTAAGGCTTTCAACAGCAGAGATAATAGAAATGCCCACCGCTACGTGCACTCTGACAAGAAACCATACGAATGCGCGGTAAGTATACTGTTCGACAATATGATTTGTAAACTCTGTTCAACAATGTTAAGTTTCAATTAGATTCGCATCGTAGTTTGTCATTTAAATGATATTTTGGATAAACATTTTTTCAGTTTTTGTTCATATTTACCAAATTAAACGGTTAAATCATGCCTGGACGTTTATATCACAGTGTGACGTTTTAATAAGCCTCAGGTTAGGTATCAATTTTGGATTAACGTTTTCATTTCATTAGTTTCTCATTTTGTTGTTGATACATGTATTCTCACTTAGATAACTGTTCATATCAAGATTCAACATGTGAATTAGAATTGCGACATATTGTTTCCTTGAAGCCGTATTTTGAATCGTATACAGAGGATTCACATTCTTCTAGTCGGATCATTTTTGTTTCCATAATAATTTTACATTTATGTAACGTTTTTTTTTAATAATCGTAATCTCGTTTCAGGTTTGTGGCGCAGGTTTTATGCGCAAACCCCTTGTGTATCAGCACATGCAGTCCCAAGGTCACCAGAACG
The DNA here is from genome assembly GCA_015342045.1 of Leptinotarsa lineolata. NCBI lineage: Eukaryota > Metazoa > Arthropoda > Insecta > Coleoptera > Chrysomelidae > Leptinotarsa > Leptinotarsa lineolata. The sequence goes on from WOGR01011020.1 coordinate 2,902, forward strand.
ATACGATCGTCGTTAATCAGCCCAGATTAACTACCGACGACAATCAGGTGGTCACCGTCAATTCGCAAGGGGAAATGGAGATCATCGGTGACGACACAACGGAATCCCAGCTATGCGTTCAAGACGCAAACGATAAGGAATATGTGATTAACATAAAATATCAAAAGAAATATCTGCAGACTGAGCCCGACGTGGTTCAAAACGTTGAAGAAGGAGTCGGAGGCGTGATTCAAGTTAACTATTCGGACTATAATGATTGTCAGATGCAACAAGTTGAAGAAGGCGAAGAAATGATTATAATTGAATATTCGGACGATAATGATTGTCAGATGCAAAGTGACGGCCAAGGTGGTAACGAAAAGGTGATAGTCGAAGATTCGGCTGATTGTCAAATGAGAAACGAACACGAAGGTGAAGATGCAGAAAATGAATATATAGACATTAACCAACTTAGTATTGAAAATAATAATGACGAAGGTAAGGAATCTTCCAAATTGAGAATTATCACTCAATTAAATCAATTTTTCTTGTATTAAATAACTACTTCAATACAGAGCGATTGGAGATTGGGAGGAAACGATCCGATTAGTTTTTATTTTGTTGCAGGTGAGCACATCATTAGTGACGGACAACAAATGAGCTTCGCCGAAGTGGCTGGAGACGAAGATCATGGCGACGTCGTCTATGAGGTCGAACAGGTGGTGGAGGGCCAAGAAACGTTCGATTACAGCGAGATATTCACCAGCGACATTCTGAACGGAAACGAAACGCAGATTATTGAAACGTCGGAAGGGCCGATGCAGCTCGAAAAAACTCGAATCCCGGACGGAAACGGCAAAGAGCTGGATGCTTGGATGTTATCCAAGCCCATAGATTTCAGAGTATAAATCGTGCATTCTGATTCAAGTTAGTGTTGCTTATTTCTTGAATAAATAGATGTTTATGTATTGTTGAATTGAATAAATTTTCTTAATCATTATTTATTGAGGTATACACCTAGATTTTTCAATTCTGTTTATGATTGTAGTACTGAAGGGTAATATAAAATTGAATAGTACAGCTCAAGACTATCCCTAGCACATAACCACACTTCAAGTAATCTTATTGGAGTTTTATCCCAACACCAAACCGCTATTTTCACCTCGACACGTGTTTCGATCACCAAGAGATCATCTCCAAGAGGAAGACTTAACTCCAATTATACACAGAAAAAACTTCATTTGTTCTAGCCCAGAACAATAATACTATGATATAAATTGAAAATACTCGTACAGAGTAGATCATAGAAACCATAATGTGTGCCAGTGAAAGAACCTTTAGTAAAAATTTAAAAACACAGCATTTTTTGTTGAAGGGGCGAATTTTACCACAATCCACTACAACGAGGGTATCACTCTCTAAGTTTTTGAAAAGTTCTTTCGATTCCCTACTTTTTGCTGCTTCACGTTTGAAAATCAGTACACTTCTTAAGAAATGGGGCTTTGAAATGTCAATGTTTTCTGCGGAAGCGTGGGGGTTAACCGTGGTCAAGGAAGCGCAGAAGTGCCACGTATTTTTATTATTTGTTCCTTGGAAATTTCGACCATAATTTCGAAATTTCGACTTTAATTTCGTAGTTTCGACGTTTCGCCAAAAGCAAATGTTTGGCATCGTCAGAAGAATTAGCTGATAAATGTGTCAAGACTAAGTGAATTAGGATAAACACTGTTTGGAGATTCGAATTTTTATTCAAGACACTGTTAGACTACCTTTCGCTAAAGCACAATTTTGGCATCTTCAGGAGAATCAGCCGATGTGTCCAGATTCAATTAATTATGATAAACACTGTTGGGAAAGTTGATCTTTATTCGAACTATTCATTTTCTGGGCGTATGTTTCTCACGTCAGAACAGTTATCAGAATGATTTGACTTCTCGAAGGCATTCTTGTTCAGCTGGGTATAATATGCTTCTTCAATAGCACAGCATTCCTTAGGCCATAGTATTATATACTTATTATAAAAGGCCCTGTGCTCTCATTTGTCAATGGTATCAAGCCAGTGCTGGTGATTTGAAAAGGCGCCCAACGTGGGGCTTCTGTCAGAGCATTATTTTCCCTTCAAACCATTTTTAAGATATGAGTATTGAAGTCGGGTAATAAGTTGCAGGATTAAAAAATATAAAAAAATTTTATTAAAAACGTTTTGCACCGACAACGAGAAAATACTTGAATTATCACTAGGAAAAAACCGTGAAATGGCCCACACCGTCCAAAACTTTTCTGGAAGACATTTCCGACCTTACGAAATATATCATTAATTATTTTCACGTACCAATATATTTTCCGACTAGTCCCTTGAGAACGTCACAGAAAATTTCGAAGCAATTCGCTGCCCTTCTTGGAACTCTTGAAAATAACCACGTCACCGGTTTCTACCGACAGATCCGAATTCATTTTCTCAAATGCTTCGGTGAGTACGTCGATCTGAGAGGAGTGAACAGACATATTGGCAGATAACTTCAGAACTTTTTCAGTATCATCTCCATTTCCTTGCAGCAAGTCGCAACCCTCACAACCATCGAAATATTGGAAAATATTTTCGCAGCCTATGAGATTAATCTCCCGTAAAGTGGAAAACTCCAGTAAGCGTCTCAGAGAAATGCCCGTCAGGTTCTGGTTGTAGGACAAGTTGAGTTTCTTTAGAGATTTGCCCGAGCATAACCTGCAAAAGAATTCAGTAGAAAATCAATTATTTCGTTTTTCAAAAGTAAGACTCTCCTGTACTCTGAAATACAGCATTTAAATGTTCATGATCTATATTTCACTGTTTATATATTTTTACCAATGATAACCATATATTCTGATATAATTCAGCAAACCAAGGAGACAGCCTGTGGATTTGCAATATTGCTGAGTTGTATGTAACCTTCTACTCGATAGTAATTGAGTGGACCCGTTCTTAACGAGCCCGTTCTTAACGAGCAGGGCACTTTATAAATATATTATTGTGAAAAGTATTGAACCAAATGGACGGATTTAGATATCAATATCTGACATATCTTGACCAACTAAAACACTAAAAACTGCCACTTAGAACATAATTTCTTACCTGAGCAATCCGTAAAGTTCGTTCTCCTGCAAATTACACCTGGAAACGTTCAGCGCTTCCAAAGCAATGCTTTCAGAGACCTTCAGATGGTCTATCACGCTCGCCAGAACGCTTTCATTGCTCCTCTCATTCCTAGAAACGTTCAAATCGCTTATCACCGTCGGATTCGTCCAGGAAACGACTTTAGCCACTCCATCAGCATCCAGTCGATTATCGCTGATGTCCAGGCTGCGAAGGCCTCGCAACTCGAGAGGTGCCGAATCGATTTTAGTCAACCCGACGTTGCTCACATTCAACCTGCTAAGCTTGAGCCTATTAGTGAGTTCGGACAAATACCGAAAGCTCTTGTCGTGCAGATAATTGTCGCTGAGGTCTAAGTCGGCGAGTTTTTCCAACACACGCGCGGAAGAAGCTGAGACGACTTTCACCATTTCTCCCAAGTGGCTGGGGGAGAGTCCGGAGCACCTCAGATTCAAGGTGGTGAGGTTGACGAGGGTGGGGAAACTCGAGCAAAGTTTAGTGAAGCAGCTCAAGTCGAGGAAGTTTGCGGATAGGTTCAACTCGAGAAGACTTGATTGGTGGTTGAGGGCTATGCAGAGAGGGGCGAGTATGGCGCCGGTTAAGGCTTTGTTTTCCACGCTGAGTCTGATAGACATTTCCTCGATGGCTTCGACCACTGTGGCGTTGGTAGCTGAAAGAAACAGTAGGGAAAAAACTAAAACAAAAATCCCAAGTCTTGGGACAATTCCTACCTGTTTTAACATGAGTACAAGCTTCTTTATATCTGTCGATTAACGAAGGTAAGCTCATCTCAATGATCCTACCAACAACGGGCTCCGCCTTGGTGGCTCCGAAAGGAAAGAGCAGGGTCAAAGGATCTTCGTCAGACAAAAGAGCTCCAGTGGTGGTCTCCAGCTCCAAACTCGGTTTCGAACATTCTTTGCTGAAACATTCACACTCTAAAACCTGCTAGAAATATATCGAGATGAATTTACCGCGCATATTTCTGAGCAGCTTCCTCGGCCAGCCAGCCTATCGTGTTCGTCTGGATTTGAGTCATCCAGACGGGAACCCTGAAAACCTTGGTCTCTATCCTAACGTCGACGTACAACATCACGTCCCCTGCAGGGGGCGCTGCGCTGATATGCGCGGCTTCGAAGCTACGCGCTATTTGAGAACCTTGACCCGAACTTTGACTCGTCGTAGAGTCTGGTTCTACGAAGTTCCCGGTGCTCTGCCGTCGTGCAGAGTTGTCTTCGAAACTGGGGGTCCTCCTCAAGTACTGCGTGATTCGCGAAGAGGAAGTCGAACTACCACTGTTGAATCTCCTGAGGGTTTTCTTGGTGGTGCTTTGCTTCGGATCACTGAGCGACAATCTCTCGTTTCTGGAGGGCTGGATCTGAACTTCTTCTAAGGAGTTGTCGTCGTTCGCGTCCACGAAACCGTCCAGAGATATGAATTCATTGCTGGTTCTTTTTAGGGCTGAATAATTAAACACTTGAATAAATATCATGAATGCAGTTGCCAGTTCTCACGCAAACATACGTAGATGTCTTTACTTTTACACAGTTGGTAACTTTTTTTAAACTGAAATATTGACTAGCTAACTTCAGGGACTTCCTTTACGATCGCGACGGAGACGAGCGTCCTCAAAGATGGCACGTGGATCTCGTGGTCGGAGTGGAGTCCAAAAGTGGGGTGTATTTTAAAAAATAAAGTCAAGTTCGAATGAATATTGAAGTGAAATATATCCTGAGAGGACTGGCGGCCCCCTACGCCAGTAACCAGGCTGAATGTCATTAATTTTATCCGAAGGCCACCCGAGAAGGGGGCAACAAATAAAAAAATGAAGTGTTTTTATAAGTGGATGAAAAAACATAGGGTGGCAGCATTGCCTCGGGCAATGCTGCCACATAAATTAAAGGAGAAGAAGAAGAAGCTTACTTCAGGGTGTCGGTTTTTCGTGACGATGTGCGTGCGCATCGTGAAAATTTACTCTCATCATTTTCCTCTAAAGCGCCAAGCGCAGTATAACTTAAAAAAACGAATGTATTTTAACAACTCCTCAATAACACAGCTATCGATTTGGAAATCGAAAGAAAAACCAGTAACTTTGTTTATAATGCCATACTTTCCACTTACGTGAAGTTCTAGGGGAATTGCTATTCCTGTGCTCCTTAGACCAGTAAGTGGAGCTTATCGAAGACTCATTTGGAGTCGTTCTCCGCTTCTTCGCCAATCTGCTGGCTTGGATGTCGTCTTCAAGCCAATCGTCCAGTGTGTGATCTTGTCGAATCAATGCTGGTTTCTTTCCGACAGTGTTCCCGAACTTCTGTTTGGGCTGTCTCATACTTCTCGGCAATCTGCTGTACGAACTCACATCGAAGGGTAGGTTGCTTTCTTCGTCTTCGAAAAGCCCACTCAAATGTGGCTCATCTACTGAAAAAGTTTTGGTTTGACTGATTTTGCTGCTTGATTGCAGGTGTAGTAAATATAACTCAAAAGTGATACCAAAATATGATACCCAATGATTCTAAATTCTCTGGGGTTCCCCAGGGATCAATTCTAGGTACCACACTAGTTATTATCTATGTTAATGACATTACTCAATACATATTGCCAAAATATATTGAAAAGGCTGATGATTCCACATTATTAGCTTCAACCAGTTTGAGAATATCAAATCAGTCACCTTTAAAAGTGTTTAGAATGGTAATAGGGGATTATGATAATGACTTTATCAGTGACATCATAAGTGATGAAATGGGATCTGTTTTAGATCCCAATGTGGAATATTTCTTTACCGAAAGGGTATGTGTGAAATTGACAAGTGACATAAACGTGATACTAGGGTATCTAGTAATCTAGAAATTTGAAAGTATCATCATCAATTGCCGAATTTGGAATTTGACAGAACAGCTCCCCACAAAATGACATAAAGCAACACCCTATGAAAAGAAACATCTGTTCCAGAACACTCACCAGCATCAACCGCATCCACCTCCATCTCACCATTATCCGAACGGTCCTCACCGGCAGGAATATCCATCGGTTCCGGAGAATCCACGAAACTAAAATCCACCTCATCAACTTTTTCGCCGACTTTTTCCATCGCTTCCGACATCCTCTTGACGATTCCATTGTAAAGCTCCAAATCTTCCCCAGCGAACGGGTTCTTGCGGTGCCACGTCTTCAGCACGTTCAAAGGAGTATCGCCGTTGTCGGTCTTCACGATGGCGGAAGCCCCCCGGTCCAGCAGAAGCTTCACGACCCTCACGTGGCCGTTGTTGGCAGCGTCGTAGATTGGAGTTATTCCTAAATACAATGGGTTAGAAAAAAGTGTGCCACGAGGAACAGTTCTAGGCCCCCTACTATCCACCATGTATAACTTATAAAACTATTTACGGGAATTTTCAGACGTACCTTCGCACTGGGTGCCTCCTCGGTCGTTAATAGCTGCTCCTTTATCGATCAGCATCCCTACGATTTCGGTGTAGCCGTGGTTGCAGGCTTCGTGCAAGGGTAGCCAACCGGAATTGTCGCGCACGTTCACCGGATGGCCCTGTTCGAGCAGGTGACGAACGACGGGGATTTTTCCGTTGATGCACGCCACGTGGAGCTGGGATTCGCCTTTGGCGTTCTTCTTCACGACGAAATTTCGGTGTTTCCTTTTGCCCACGGATGTGGAAGTCTCGGCGGCTGATTTCTGTTCGAAATCAGAGTCTTCACTGTTGTCTAGAAAAGGAGAAGTCGACAGAAGTTTGATTGTGAAGGTTTGGCGCTAGGAATTCGCTTAACGATATACTATTTGTTTGCAGTCGCACGCTGTGATCATTTTTCAACACGTTACAGACATTTTCATTACTTACATTAAGGACAATGTATCTTTACACATGCGTCATCAGTTTGTCCACGCGAAATGCGTCGATAGAGTTATGGAAACGAAACGATGCTGTGAACAACCTAAACTTCTCATGACATTCACTGAAAAGTAACCCCAAAACATGATTCATTACATCAGATATTGATAACGCTGGTGTAATGATACTTTGCTTCCAGTGTATACGAGTTTTATTCCAACTAACTATTATTAAACAAAGTTCTTGTCTCATATTCATGAAGAAAAAACTAACAAGAACGCAGTGTCGTACTGACCTGTGATATCATCCAAATCCAGATCATATCCAATCTCGCTCCTCAAATCGGACTGATCACTGTCATTATCGGAAGACGAAGATTCGTCGTCGTCATCAGGTTCCTCCAAAGAACTGAGATATTTCTCTGACTCAAAAGCATCAGAGTGGCTGCCAACTCGTCGCAAGTAGCTTATCATCCTAGGTGTTGAAAAAAAAATCATCTCAATCGATTTCTTATGGCAATAAATAATGAATTATCTAAATGAACAATTTGTTCAAGCCAGTCTCATCTCACCTACACAGTAGGTTTATGGACTGACACCTATCAGAAAACAACTACCCCCCTGGCTAATACCACGAAGGGCGTTGGATTATATCCGACAGGTGTCAATGCAGGATTCTTCACAAAAGTAATTCCTGCATATGCTGTCGGCGATACAACTTCCGGAATCGATTTTTAATCATTGGAACACACTTGCAGACCGAAACCGGTCTGCAAGTGTGTTCCAATGCATTTTTGAAAGTTACAGGTTACCTCCATTCAATTATTGATTGGAATGCTTCAACTCCAATCAGTTCATCAA
>WOGR01011021.1:0-10709 GCA_015342045.1 Leptinotarsa lineolata
GGAAGCCAATATTGAAGCATTTATACGTGAAATACCGGTCGATATGTTAGAGAGAGTGTGCCAAAATTGGACCTTGCGCATGGGCCATCTAAAGCGGAGCCGCGAAAAATATTTGCATGAAATCATCTTCAAACAATACATTATATTGATCGTTTGTGTTTTTTTGAAAATCAAATCCTATATCTCTTAATAAATTACCCGTTACTACATTCCAAAACACCCACTCTTACAATCTTGTTCCCTGTATTATATTTTGTTATTTTGTCGGATGTTTGTCATATTTTTCTGAACATGATTTGGGTTGTCCATAAATTGTACATAAACATTTCGTCTGTATACGTTACAGAAATGCCTAATAGTATCATAATGACGTTTCCATTTTGAGGCATTGAATGCCAATTTTTGAAGATGAATAAATGTAACCTGAATCTTATTTACGTCTCGGAAAATACGTACAAGATATGATGTAAATTTTGAGTTTTGTGAAGAATATTATATTGACGACATAATAAATATTGAAAAACTCACTACATCGTAGATACTCATATACTCCTACGACCTACAATCAAACTATTTGATGCCCATAGGGGCATCTATCCCTCCATACACTGTCATTTACGATTACAGCAGAACTATGCCACGAATATGTAAAAGAAAGGAAGTCAGCTCCGGATGAAATTGACAAAAAAGAACCATGGGGATAAACGAAATATCCCGACAATTTGGGATTCCATCTAATATAAAACACAAGAAGAATTTGGCTGAAAAAAAGGGAAAACTGATAAAAACTAAGTTAGACAAGAAAAACAAGACTAAAACTACCAAAAAACTCAAGAAAACAAAGAATGGAACCATCAATAAAGAAAAAGACAACAAAAGTAAAAAAAACAAAATAAAGAAAATTCTCTTAGTGAAAATGATGAATGCCTAGCTGATTTGTATGATGGAGAAAATGAAATTCCACCCAACTATAAAATCAAAGGAAAGAAAACTGAAGGTTTGCTCGTAAACAAATCCAAGAGAGATGAGGAGGATAACACTAAATAGAAGTGAAAATAACTGCACCGAATGTTCTAAAAATTATAATAACACGGAGTCGCAATCCGACTAGATTCATTGTGTAATGTGGCAGAACTGGCTACATGAAACCTGTACACTTTTCAGAAACTATTGCTCATACTTTGGAAAATTAAAAGCTCTATGCTAAACTTCAATTAAATCGGATGAAACAATGAAGATACCTTTTTTGTGTTATTTGAATATACAAAATAATGATTGTGCAATGCACATATCGACACTTAATGTGAATGTTTTATTGCAACAATTGAGAGTTTATATTTATGTTGAATGAATGCTTCTAAAATTAAATTTAAAAAAATATGATTATTGATGTTGAAACTTGAGAGTTTACATTTCCGTTGAACAAAAGCTTTAAAAATTTAATTATGGTCATTTGTGTGATATTAGAATTATCTTCTATAGATAACAATTAAAAGATTCAAAAAAATACAAATTGCTCTTTATTATTATAACTCATGTTTTCTAGAGGGTATCTATACTGAACTGCAGGCATCTATCTTTTTCAGTATTTTCATTGTGGGATAACTATCCATAAAGCTAGGCATCTATCCTCAAAAAAATGCTCTATGAAAAGCTAATTTTTGCAAAATTTGTATTTGATAGGTTGAAAAAAAATAATAGTGATCCAACATGAAGGATTGAGCCTAGCTATAACAATAGACATTGTTCGTATATAATTATTATTTTCAAAATGATTTGGCTATTTCAAAAAGTGGGACATCTGTTACGGTTTTAACTTATAGGTGCTTCTTAGGTCTCAAATGCGCACTAAAAAATGATTTTAAAAATTCCAACTGGGGCGCTCCCGTAGGGGTAAAAGGGGCACGTTTACATATGAAAATTACCTTCTCATCACTCTTTCTCCGTACCGCTATATTTTCAGAGTCTGAGCTTTTTTGTATGTAGGTTCGTTTTATGTTGTTGATGTGCAATAATAAAGGATTTTTGAATAATCCAACGGTGCGCCAGCCGCGGGGGAAATTTTTTATGTAGGTTCGTTTGATGTCCCAGATGTGCACTGATTTTTTTTTAATATTCCAAGTATGACGCCAGCTGCGGGGGAAGAAGGTGCGTGTAAAAAATTATCTTTAATATATCCTTTATCGTATCTGTCCATATTGTGATCAGTATATTTCCTTACAGCATGTAATTTGAATGAATATTTTCGAAGATATTACAGATTTAAAATGCAGTGACATAGCGGTTGCGACGGTACCGGGCCAATTATATGTCGCTCTTTCAAGAATAACCTCTGAAGAAAATATTTTTGTATTGTCTACTGCCAAAAAAACTGTGAACGTTGTATAAGGACATTCTGTAGTACATTCAGTATCAGCATGCGCGCGTGCGGAGCCTGGGCAAGTCGCTAGTATAAAATGAATGACTTGGTGAGGTATTATTGATTATTCAGTTTTTTCGATTCTTTAAGAGTTTATTATTATGAACTTCAATGATGGTGATGTCACAATGATTACTATGATTATAAAATATTTGTTCGTTTCTATGATTATGAATTATCGACTCATTATAAAGGAGGTACATTCATAGACACGGACATGACACAGAAAAAGCAACACTAACCCTGCAATTAAAGAAAATGATTTGCAACAACATATCAGCATTCGGAAACCTTAACCCGACGCCAAAAATCCTTCAAACAACTTATAATCAAGTGAAAAAACCAGCGGGTCGGCAGTTCATTCTGTTCCTCCTTCGTTTGTCTAGCCGCTTGTTAGGAAACATTTAGCGGCAATTTAGCAACTCGATTTACTACCAATACGAGATAATGGGTGTGACCTGAACCGACAAACGGTACGTTTTTTACTGAATTACCATGCGAGCACATTATTCTACAGATTATTAACATGAAAGGCGTAATAACATTCGTTCCTGGTAAATCATAAAATAGGGGAATGTTTGCTATTTCTTGATGTGGATTACAGGTCAAAACAGCGGAACTGAAACTGGACTTGAGAATTGATGATTCAAGGACCGATAAATTTCGTTTAACCATTGGGAAGTTTTCAATGTATTCAGAAAATGAAGCGCAGCTTCGTTGAATTACATAGGTATTTATAAGACCTAGGCTTTCACGTCGTGGTCGAATGAAATCTGAAGTACCAAACGATTCGTCTGCCAATGTGGCAAACATCAACACACACCACTGATGATGTCTGCTGCATTAGCAGATGAAACGTTTGGTACTTCAGCTTCTATTCGACCATGGCCTACTAGACAGGATTTAAATTTCATGTTTGTTCTAAAAAATCTGTTGAAATTTATATTTCCGGTAACCAGCTGCCGCCTCCTTAAGAACGACATCAGTCAAAAGACAAAACGTGCGCGAGCTAAGGATTAACCAGTGCGATTCTTAGCAAGGAAAATAAAAAAATATATTGTTTTGTTCCAGAGATCTTAGTGTGCTAGTACGTTTCAGAGTAACGTCATTGAATTCGTCAGACTATTATTCACAAGAGGTGACAGTTTTCAATTATTCCTTACTATATGAAATCTAAATTGAAATCGATACATTCAAATCCGCCCAAATATTTTGCCTTGGAGTATGTTATCTCTTTTCTTTTGGTGCCCACTTCAACTAATTAAAACGTAGCTCATTAGCATCGTGTAATGGGTAGCCTTTAGTAATGAACCTCCGATTCTCCAAAACATAAAAGTCAAACAATAGTAATAATAATGGGTCTTTATTTCTCAATGATACCTAACTTATTATATGGCAATTACGAGAGAACGCCGTTCAGGTATCAGGTATCAATGAGTTGTGGTTTCTGCGCAAATTTGCAGATGAAAAATATCTTTGACAGACATCAACTCATAAATATATAGGGTGTCAATGAAAACGTTATCACCCTCTACATTTCAACCCCTATAAAAATCTAAAAATATGTCTAACCTATTTTTACGGGGAACAATTGGTAGGCTACTTTGAAATTAAAATATATCGACTCTCTCACAGGGGCGGACGCAAACACTAAAATCTTAAATTGAAATGGCGGTTGAGTGATATAAAGTTTGGTCAGTTTCCTTTTCAAAACCACCACATACTTCACCTTCAATTTCATTAATTTTGGAGAAATCAGCTAAAACCTTGAAATTAATTCATTTTATTGAATGTTGTCCATTATTTTCTGGAAGGTGATACAGTCTGCTCTCAAAGTCCCCTCTAATATTCCGATAAACTTCTGTCTGAAGTTCTCTACACACAGCTGTTATTCTTCTCTTCAAATATTACAAAAATCGAGGCTGTCTTCCGAAAATAATCTATTTTAGATGTCCCAATAGTAAAAAATCTAGAGGCGATAAGTCGGGTGATCGTAGTGGCTCCTCTTCGACCAATCCGTCTGCCAGGAAATCTATCATTTAGCCACTGTCTCACTGGAAGAAAGTAGTGTGGTGGAGCTCCAACTTGTTGAAAATGAATGAGATCGTCTTGCAAATGTACCTCACACCCCTATTTGCACTGCTTCATAATGTACGCGGCAATTATTTTATTTTTTAGCAACGGTACCAGTTTCACTAAACTTAGCATCTGATTCCAGAACATATTTATAATTCAAACTACTGTTGGGATATTTTTCATTAAACATTGTTTCAATTTTTATGCGTCTTCGACATTTTGCTTGAATAAGAATAATTTCAGTTCTTTGTTGAAGTATAAACACCATGTTAAAAATAAATTAAAACTAATTTTACAATAACGTAATTTTGGCAACTAGCCACTACACAAGACAGAAATCTGCTACATCTGATACAAATTCACTGTCATATTTACCAACCCGCTTCTATAATGAGCTGACCAGTGAGCTAACAACCGAAAACAATGTAAACAAATTTAAAAATTATTTAGGAAAATTCCTGGCTAGCAATTACTACTTTCTTGTAAAAGAATCTTTAATGAATATTCATAAACATGAATATTATACAACATTCTTCGTGGTTAATACGTCCAACTTTATTTATATCTCAAATTTATGTTTGGTAATGTTTTGAAGCGTTCGGGAATATCCCGGAACATCCCAAATTATTGTTCAACGAATAACGATCCCCTATTCATGACAATGGCTCCCGTTTTACCTGAGAAGCGTGTTCAAGAAGATATAAGGGCTAGAATTTTTGTCTCTTAGAAGAGTCCAGAATATTTTAGAGTATTCGAGAGCATTTAATAATATTCCAGAACATCCTGAAACATTCTGAAATATGCGTGAATAGTTTCGCATATTCGGAAACATTCCGAAACATCCGATACCATTCTGGAATGATCAAGGAGTTATATGATGTAATAGCTCCTTATCTCCCATTCAAGAAAAAGGTTCCATTTTACTCAGAAGGACGTGATGTCGAAGATATAAGGGCTGCAAATTTCATCCTCTAGAAAGGTCTAGAACAATCTAGAAAATTTGAGAGCATTTTAAATAGTTCCAAAACATTCCTGAAAGTACCGAAACTCACTGGAATGTTGTGGTATGTTCAGGCAAAGTCTGGGAATATCCCAGGTCAATGTGGAAAATTCCAAAACAATCTCAAATACTGTGGAATGTTCTGATAGCCATTCAAAGTCTTTCTTTGTATGGATATGGCTATCCATTGGTAAAAAAAATTGTAAAATTGTTCATTCCGTTAACCAGCTGACGAACATCAACCCTCAGAAGTCGAAATTTGTGCGAGCATTGGGTTAACGAGGCCTTACCTTTTAACGTGCGATTACCCAGCACGGTGGCCCAGCGGGGAATCGAACCCCGGTCCTCCGCTTGGAAGGCGGATGTGGTGGGGGTATATAAAGCAAAATCGACTGACCATTTATGGTTTACAAATGTACCTATCTTTTAAATCCAACTGCCTAACAAGTCTCGCATTAACTCCCTGATCGAAGCCGGGTATCTCAGCTAGTAATAAATAAAAATGAACTTCAAGAAAATTCACTCGAAGTGTTCATAATAATGAAATTTGATTTCGAAATAGGTAAGTACCTGTCTACTGGAAGAAAATCCAAAAATAAAAATGCAACCTCAACTCACAAAAGGATCACTACGTAAAACAAAACCAACGCAATAATTGCAACCTTTCTTCATCACGCGAGTACCATCAGTTTGTCAGGCCGCCTAAATTTATTTTCTTGCGCGGTAGTAATAGATATGTGCCATCGCGGACTTCTAGACCTAGAATAGAAGGACAATATGTAGTGAGTTTTGTTTTTTTATATCTCGAAGGGAGTAGATAGCGGTTTCAATGAAAGCTCAAATGGTTAGTATCACCGCCCTGACTTCTTGAGGATAATGTCATGTTACAAGAAATCCACACAAAATGTAAATTACTCCTCCGTTCGATAGTTTTTGAGTTATCGAGTTAAATATCGAGTTATCTCACCAAGTTGATGTGGATTTTGATACTAGCTGGCTTGTCCAGAATGCATTCTTGTTGGAAACCTTTGTATTGCGTAATTCAAACATGTCCAGTTGGAACTATTACATTCGAAAAAAGTAAACGGTCTATCAGGTTTTGAATCTTAAATTGATTATACAAGAAGAGAAACCCATTATATCCATTTGAAACCATCTCTTTACGTTGAGAAGCAAGCGATTTCAGCGAATCGCTATGTGATTAGTTAATACCTGAACTCACTTGACTATTGTACGTAGAAATCTCAAATGGCATCGTGAGTTATCCATAATAAGCAACACCCATTCACACCTGTTAAATCATTACATTATTATTATTGCCTAATTTGCTATAAAGCAGGCAATGAAACATACAACACGGTATGATTCACCGCTTTTATGTATGCGCGAGCGGAATGATTCGATTTAGGAAGGCGGGCATTGTTTTTACGGAAAAAATGTCCGGATTTCATGTGGGAGATGGTATTGTGCTTGTAAAAGGACGTAATTGGTTGAGAGTTAATTAGGATGATAAAACGCATGTTATCTGAGGCTTTTACACGTAAATATTTTGTTTGCGGTAATCACATGATTTTAATTTATTTTATCTTAATTGTTGCAATAAAATTGAAAGCGATAACAGTTTTGAAAAGAGAATGGAGAGACCTTTAAAACGATATATGACAAACCTATGCTTCCCATTTAAAAAATTGGGGTGGTACCTGTCATTTGAAGGGGGTTGACGGTAGTGGTTGCATTTTTACGTTGAATAATGTAAAAATATAATTTACATCAGACGTGTTTCGAGATTTTTGTAAAATATGTACAGTAACCGAAATAATGAATTTATTCCATTTGGATGTTACACGCTGTATGTGCAAACAAATTTCCATCCTCTCAATGGCATATCACATATGATTTAGGAAAGAAAAATTAGAGTTTCATTTGTAGCAGATTATATCAAACTATTTTGAAAAACTAAACAAAGATACTGTTAGGGTGAAGTATTAAATAAAGTGAAGTCAAAAACAAAAGATCAGATAATTATAAAATAACAATGTACAAGCAAAAATGCACAATGAAACGAATTATGATTAGAATGCACTGAACGTAATGACGAGATATCAGTAGTATTATTGGTATCAAGAATAGGACAAATTTTACGTCGTTTTTGAATTGATATCTATTCATGTGTCTCTTAATCTTTGGCAGTTTGTACGTTGAGAGAGATGAGTTTTTAAAAAGATATCTGAGACTTTAGACAAGTCATTGAGTTGGTGAATATGTCATGTATATGAACTGTAAATAACAGCGGGCCTAGAATAGAGCCCTGAGGAACATCTGTCGACATTGTTAAATAAAGTGTGTACACGTGTACATCATAAAAGTGAAGTTTCTGCAGAATATTTCAATATTTCATCCACCACTAGATAATAGATATTAACCCTAAGCCTCAACGGGAAATCATATTCAGTAAGTTAGATTTGGAACCGACGAAATTAACAATTTTTTTATAAAATTTCTTTCAACTTAGAGATGGCTTTTTCATTCCCAAAACATTGGAATAGACTTGTGGTAATATATAAAACAAAGTTACAAAATACTGTTAATTACAACTCGTGAATTGCTGTACCAATTTTCAAGGTTTTTATTTGTTGGATTTATCTCCGCTCGGATAGCGGAATAACTATTGAAACACTAGAAAAATTAGGAAAAAAATTGAACAAAACAATTGACAATGTTCAGTTTGTTAGTTTGACAGTTGATATGTTGCCTACGAAGACATTTGAGGTTATTACATTTTTGATTTTACGCCCATGAATTATTGTTATGTCATATTAGAAGACAAGTAAGCAATATCCATCACATTAGTATCTACAATGCAGCGAGCGGGAGGTTGATTCGTTCACAACGAAGACGTATTGCAATTAAACTGCGGAATATTGCGAATCAATTCACTGCAGATGTGTCAATAACACGAGAGCAGCACCTTTTCGAGTGTTTTTTTAAGTATCAATGTGAAAAAACGTTTCTGGAGGTTCTTTGAAAAGTGTGTGATTTCAAAATTCCTTCCTACAGCAAGGATTCCTAAAGAGAGATGACAAATCCTTTGTTGGAAATTACACTTCAGGCGAACACTAATGTACAATCCTAGATATTTTATATTTGTTTTCATGTGTTAATATTGGTTGTTAGTTCAATATCTATTATTTGAATTATGCTGCATGACGTTACATTGACTTTTTATGAGCTGAAGGCATATTTTTTTCTATTCAACGTAAGTAAATACATTTTGAATCAATGCAATGTAATGGCTTATTCAATGAAATCCACTTTCGCGTCAATTTTTATGTTGCTCCAATCAACATCGCTATAGTATACAACCGTATCGTCTACGAACAACGTTAACAATATTCAATTATACTTAATCGTTAACATATATAATGAATGAAGTTACTTGCAGTATTCCACAATTCATAATTCTTGGAATACTAGAATGACCATTGTTCAGAATTTCGGTTCGATGTTCAAGGTAATTTTGTAGTAGTAAAGCAATGTGATAGTAAATTGGATTGTGAGAGTGTTTTCCTTTTTACCTACCCTACCTAGTGACTTTAACTGTCTAGTGTGCTTGTAAGCGATATAATTTTAGCGTTTCTAATACATCTGTGCACCTGAGTGCTTTTGAGAATCACAATAACCATTCAATGGATACAACTTGGTAGAAATAAAGTTCAGAACAGTTTGTGATAGATTTTCTAACGGGTTTATTTGGTGTTTTTTATTTTTTTATGGATATTCAATTCGTTGATCCTGTGAATAAATAATCGTATATTCCTTAGTCATTCGAAAGAACCACGTACATTATGATGCATACCTACTGGTCATTCAGTAGATAATTCTATCGAAAAACAAACATCGGAACTGAACACCTGCAAATTACTCATAGAGAAATATCAATACCGTACAAATCCATTATCTGGAAGTAAAACAAATCTGTATTGTATTCACTTCCTAATCACTCGAATATTGCGAAGTGACAATCGTTTCTGTCGATAGCAAAATATTTCGATTCAAGAATGGTGAGGCTCTGTAATGAGTGACAAGAAGTGACTCATCCGCCATTATGTTTATGCCGCAGTCAATGTTTATGCGATTATATTTGAATAAATAAATTGACTTCAGACCTACGTACCGCATCGGCCAATTAGAAAAGAGCTCGACAGACCATTACTCTAGAACTATACTTTCTACGTACCGAGTGAGATGTTTGAACTGTTGTTTTCTGTCGTAAACGCGATTTATGGCTAGGCAGTTGTAAAAACACTTTCTCGTCTGGGCTTAGATTTTTCCAACGATGCTATTATTAGTCATATTCCGATGGCCCCAAGCCCCAGTTTATGAATTATGTAATAGGTTAGTTGAAGAAAAGAGTAAAAAAAACGTAAGTTGAGTATGCACTCACCTTAGTTAATAGAAATCTCATCGGTCTGAACACTTCAATGACCGGCTTCTTTTATTTCAACTTTCCAACAAGTAAACCATCCAATTGAAAAAATTGTTTAAAGGGTATAGCTCCCCAATTCAATTAAATGCAATGGAACAAAATTCGAATATGATATAAAGATGTGACTGAAAACTTGATTCTATTACGTTTAAGAGGTTCAATTTTGAGGAGTACATTTTGGTCGACTGTTTTACTATCTCTTCTCGTAACTTATGATCAACCACTCAACTCGCACTTCACAACTGCCAGAAATCACATATAGGTAATCTGTCAATATGACAATTAGATTTTGATGTATTTCAAATTAACCATATTCATCACATAAATTGTTCAAAGTTCTTGCAAGACAGATGGTAATTGAGCAGCAACGAAAACTTCAGTGAGCTGCAAAGGTCAGTCCTTGAACCCTTCCTGTTTGTAATATCGATCTCTACACCGAATGCATTACATATGCAAATGAAAATATTAGCAAACCTTAAATCAGTGCATGTAACGGGTGATTTTTTAAGAGCTATAGGATTTGATTTTCAAAAAACACAAAAATTAAAAAAAATTGATGAAATCTTTATTGTAATCGATAGAACGAACAATATAATTCAATGTTTGAAGATGATTTCATGCAAGTGTTGTCCGCGGCTCCACTTTAGATGGCCCATGCGCAAGGTCCAATTTTGGCACACTCTCTCTAACATATCGACCGGTATTTCACGTATAAATGCTTCAATATT
>WOGR01011022.1:0-10708 GCA_015342045.1 Leptinotarsa lineolata
TTTTATGGTCAGTAAAACGGGAGAGGCCGAAAGTATCACTTCGCATTATCTGTTCGCTTTGGGCTCGTACAGAGGATTGTACATCCTCAACTGGATTTACCGTTATGCTACGGAAAATTTCTATGATCCCATCGCCATCGTAGCGGGTGTGGTGCAGACTGTTTTGTACTGCGACTTCTTCTACCTATACATTACCAAAGGTAAGGTATTGCGTATATTCGTTTGAATCTACAAAAACTGAATTTCTATCGTTACTATTACTTTTATTTGCTGAATTTATCACCGTAATGTGTCATAATATATTTTTTTTTACAGTACTGAAAGGGAAAAAACTGCAGTTGCCAGCTTAATAACCTAAGACTTAAGACGATGTATTGTACAAACGTTTCTCAGCTGCAAGGTAATTCATTTACCGATTGTAATAAATAGGTATAGATGTTCATAGATTATCATTTTCTTGTGGAGCCTTGAAGTTTGAGGGAAGTTCCACCCGCCTGGCTTATTCCAACATTTACATTGGAAAACAACATTTCAATCCTGAACAGTAGAGTATGAATAAGTACAGGTAACACAGGAAAATAATTATAGCGACATTGATTACAAATTGACTTATATTTTGTATGGTAAAAATCGGTCAGATTGCTTTTTAGCTATTTCTGGATTAATTTTTATCTCTTTCTTGAAAGTGAACTCACTGTGCTTTTCATATTTAACTATAAGGTTTCCATTGAAGTAATTTATGTTTCATACAGAGTGAATAACTGAAGAGTTGCAAATATTCATTTAGTTTTCTGTAATGATTTTCAGATAAAAAATGATTGCGACTCCCAAGAAAAAGTTCAGGCATACATTTGCACGATACATGCATAAGATTTGAATTAGTTATGCTGATTTCAAAAAATGTTTTTTTTTCAGTATGAACTAGATTCTAAGTATGAATGTTCAAGAAACTTTGATTTACGCTGCTGCTGTTCTTTACTGATTAAATCTTTTATATTTTTATGTTTGTAAATAGAGGATTGAAACCAAAAATATTTGTGTGTGCTTACATAAGTCATAATCCGTATCTATAGTTTTAGATTGTGTAAAAATTGCGGTAGTTTTCATTCTATAATAGGGCCAAACTTATTGATCGAGTTCATTTTGACATCTTCCTTAATAAATGTAATTTTTGGACAACAGTTTTATTTCAATTGTGTCTATAAATTCCTTAAGATTTGGGGTTCCATTTAATGGTTATTTTTTACGCATATGGATCATTTTCTTCAGTGAAAAAAAATGTTTCAGATATATAAACCTGCTGAAAGTAGCTATACGAGGTCTGGTAAAAAAATAGGGTGATTTTTCATTTTCCACAATGAACGCCGTCCTTTCATAGGTCCCTTCAATCTTGGGAACAGGAAAAAGTCGCAGAGAGACAAATCTGGTAAATATGGTGGCTGAGGCATATACCCATGATTCGTCAGTAGTTATGACTTTTTTAAGCAAATCGGGATCGCCGTTGACGTCATTCAACAATTTCTGAGCGATGCTCATGCGACGGTTTTTTTGGTAAAAATTTAGCAATTTCGGAACGATCTTCCGTGCCACACGCTGCATACCCAAAATTTCTAAAAAAATAGCATAGCAGCATGAACCATGTTTTTGAAGCAGTTGTCAACAACAGGTTATTGAACTTTTTGGTTACTAATAATAGATTGTCTGATTGTCAATATGGAAGCACTGGCACTGCCTTATGTAAGTTCATTAATGAAGTCTCAAAAACACTTGACAAAAAACTCACAGCGCTAGGGCTGTTTATAGATTTTTCTAAGGCGTTTGATTGTGTAAATCATGACATCCTCCTATATAAATTAGAAAGATATGGCATCAGAGGTATTGCACTAAAGTGGCTTGCCTCATAAGTAAGTGCTAGATATCAACAGGTTAAATGTAACGATTTCATTTCAGAATCGAGTCCCATAGATATTGGAGTCCCTCAAGGAACAGTTTTGGGACCCACCTTGTTTTTAATTTATGTAAAAGATTTAATGGATTCCATGAAAGAACAAGTAACTAATAATAATATTTATTAATCCAACAAAGTCACATACAGACATAGGATAAGTCACATTAGTAGTTAGAAAGAGTACATTCTAAAATAAGATTTTGAATAATATTAAAGTTATATAGAGGTAAAGTGGTAGTACTTGATGTACAAAGTGCGTGTATTGATATAAATAAATTATATAACATTAAAACTAGACTAAAATTTTATTAAAAAATTCATTCAGTTTGTAGAAGGGAGTCCGAATTAGTATTTCTTTGAGTTTTAACTTTAAGTTGCAAGTGGTAAGTGATTTCAGAGTGGGAGGTAGATGGTTGTACACTTTAATTCCCATAACCGTGGGACTCTGGCTGGTAATTTGAAGGGTGTGTTTTGGAATTATTCCTTGTATTTTTCTTATGGAATATTGATGTGTATTATTTGGACAGTTGGTTTGGTGTTTTCTATCATGTGCAAAGTATGTAATTTCCAGTATATACAGGTTAACCACTGTTAAAATGCCTAGGAGTTTAAAAAGTTCTCCTCTATGGATACCCCTAGAAATTTAGTTGAGCTATTTTGTATGAGGTGCTCTGGTTCTATAATTATAGTATATATGGTCTATAGATTTTTGCCGGCGGTGAAAATTTATGAAGTTAGTTTTGGTTGTGTTCAGAACCAGATTATTAGCGGAAAATCATTCACTTGGCTTTTCAGAGCAAGGTTTGCTTTTGCCTCTGTATCTAGGGAATCTAAAGTTGTCAGAAAATTTGAGTCATCTGCATATATTGTGACGTTTTGGTCTCCGATGTAGCAGGGTAAATTAGTGTACAGAATATAGGCTCAAGTTTGGAGACTTGAGGTACACCTATATTAATGGTGGAGGTTCTGATCTCTGATAAATTGGTAGCGTACGCGGATGATACTAATCTTCTGTTTGTCACAGATGATATTACAAATGCCATAAAACAAGCCGAAGTAGCGTACACTATGCCTAAATGTTGACAACACAAATATATGTTTGAAACTAGTCATTCGAACAGTCAACCTCTTAAATCATATCAATTTGAATATTACCGTAATTAATTGTACACAACACACTAAACTGCTCGGTCTTATTATTGAGAGTAATCTGAAATGGAATGACCATATAGATACACTATGCGTGAAATTGGCGAGAGTATGTTATGCTTTGCATGTTTCCGCCGAACAATGTAGATATACTCAGGCGGCTTTACTTCGGGTGCTTTCATTCCAACTTAAAATATGGCATTATGCATTGGGGGACTTCCCCTCTTGCTTTTAGAGTTTTTGTCTTACAAAAAAGAACTCTTCGTATTCCGATGAATTTAAAATCAACTGATTCATGTCGAATAGCATTTGCAAACTTCCGAGTTTTAACAATGACATCAGTCTATATCTATGAAGTTTGCTGTTTTGTTTCCAAAAATAGGAAGTTTTTTGAATCAAAGAAAATCATTCATATCTACGAAACTCGAAACAATTAGTTCCACCAAAGCATTTAACAAGTCTCTACCAGAATAGTACTTATTATAATGGATGTAAACTTTCAACAAACTACCTAATTCGATTAAAGAATGCAAAAAATTCGATAGATTCAAACAAGAAACTAAAGAACTCCCATTTACGAAAAAGTACTACAGTGTTGAGGAATTTGTAATTGACTTAAAACACTTAATTTTTATATACACAAAAAGATGTAACTGTGACACCTGTCTAATTCAGCAGGTAAATTTCTGTATGTAAACATTTTTCTGGCTTAGAATACAATCACCGTATGCCGCTGTCAACATTTCAAGTGTTTGAACACTCAATTCCATTTTTTACACAATATTTGATGCAAATTCTTTGAAAGCAGAAAATCGCCGAACACACGGAACACTTTCATGCCTCTCATCAACAAACTAAAGATGCCAAACAGCTAAAACTGTGAACATATATTCGAGATGAGTGTACCAATATAAAAATAAAAAAATCACTTTTAATATTGTCACAGCCATGGCAATCGTGGAAAATACACTTGAAAAAAGTTATTTTTTCCTGATCTATCGCAGTCTTGGCTAGTGTTTGACAATATTTTCCAAAGAATAGGAATGAAACCAAAATTATAATTAGTATTCAATTTTTTTTTCATGTCACTGAATCTATGAGTCATTCTTACCGTTGAGGGCGCTAATGTGTTCAACGAATAGTGACGTTTGTTTTTGGCTTTCCTGTGTTTCGAGCCGGGTATTTTTGAATTTATTGTTTCACGATGCGATTAATGTGGACGTGAAAAAATGCTGAATGAATAAATAAGCAGAGGATACGTAAGAAATTGTTGACAGAAATTTATTTAACCGTTTGACTTAGTTCTAATATCCCCGATAGATGACGGATCTGGATGATGAATGTTCCTATGATAATTTGGAAATTTATTGAATGATAACTAATTTTATATATTTACTTTCCAGAATATAACACATTGAAACTGAAATTATTCATATACACTTCTATAAGAATTAGAAGTTTGTCGATAGTGTTTTTGTGGATATAGTAGATATTTTTCCATATGGCAACACTGACCACTAGAACCAGCTGCTAATTGTCAATATGTCAAATAGTAAATAGCAAATTTAGCAATAACAAAACATACATATTAAAGCTAAACAGTTTTCTTCCTTGAAATAAAAATGAATGCGATGGAGAAAAGTTTCGAAAAAATATTGGAAGAAATGTGAGTCGATAAAGACTTTTAAATATTTTATCAAGATAGCATTACATTACATACATTATCAAACCCATCAATTTATTACATTACACAATTTATATGATATAAAAACTTGTTCATAAAAAATAGTGATAAATTATATTTAAAGATTATTATCTTCTTTTTGAAGGTGGTGAATAAAAGCTTGTATGCAAAAAAGTTTCAACTATTAGTTTTACACATAAAGTTTTAAGTGAAGGCCATTGAATTAGTAGTCGTTTTCAGATGTGTTTTTGCCATATTATGATATCTGGGAGATTGTTTTTAATACAATTTCGAATACATTTGTTGCTGTATGGTTAAGCTAGTGACATTTACCATCAACATCAAAAAGTTTCACAGTTCAACTATAAAAACACTAGAATGAATTAAATACCTTTTTTCAGAGAATCTGCGCCAGGAGTTACTGGTTGTATTATCACAGACCATACAGGTCTTGCTTTGGGAAGTAAGTATGAACTATCTTCGAACAATAATATTTATTGAATTATTTAAATGAACAATTTGTTCCAGCCAGTCTCAACTCACCTACACAGTAGGTTTATGGACTGACACCTATCAGAAACCTACTCCCCTGGTTAATACCACGAAGGGCGCTGGATTATATCCGACAGATGCAGCATATGCAGAAATTACTTCTGTGAGGAGTCCTGTACTGACACCTGTCAGAGATAATCCAACGCCCTTCGTGGTATTAGCCAGGGGAGTAGTTGTTTTCTGATAGGTGTCAGTCCAATAACCTACAGTGTAGGTGAGTTGATACTGGCTTGAACGAATTGTTCATTTAGATAATTTGATTTAAAGACAGTCTTCAAGTATGCCCACGTACTATAGAAATGAAAAAATAGCATTTATCACAATTTTTATCAAGGAATCCATAAAATATTTCATGAAGCGTTTCTAAAAAATTACTTGTGTTTAAATCCTACGGTCCTCTGCTAAGAAATTTAAAATTAGCTAGATTATTAAAATAAGTTGGTGTAAAATTACATTCTGTCCTGTCCTCGCTCAGTGAAGATTCACCTATATATTTTTTTTATTGAAAATTTTCTTACATTCATTCATATCTTACAACAGTTTTCAACTTTTCAGCAAGAGGTAAATCTATAAACCTCAATCCCGGTATTATAGCAGCCATAGCTGAACAAGCTTCAAAAATAGAGCCACATGGCAAGATACCTACTATCCACTTTGAAAATGACTCCCATTCCTTCACAATACAAAGATCAGGAACAGTGACGTGTGGTGTATATAAGAGCTTGGGCAAAGCAATTGATATTTCATAGAATATTTTAGAATAAGTTTCGAATAATAGTGAGAAATTATCCAGATATACTATTCAAATATGTTTATATAATGCTGGAGGCACCCTTAAGAAAAAGGGAACAATTCATTTTATACAAATAAAGGTGGCAAAATAGTACAAGTTTTTCAGCTCTACTGCCATGTTTCCAATTATTTGCAAGTTCAGTGACAAATTGCATGATTTGGAGAAATATTTCTAGGTACTGGTACATCTGAAAAAAATTCACTTTTCACTCATTTCAATGAAACAAACATTTTGGGAACATCGTTTATGAATTTCTTCAACAATTTTAATATTGTAACTATTTTAATCACTTTTTATCAGACTTTTCCTCTTGTATTGGTCATATCCCAATTTCAACAACTGGCGATTTTCCAATGCCCACATAATTAATGTGAATATGAAACATATAGCCCCTATTCCAATATGCAGAACCATTGATTTTTCTAGTAAGTATACCTGAAAACCAACAATGTAAAATTCCTCTTGGAGTTGTTACCAAGAAACAAACATGGCTTAATTTTTACATACCTCAGTCAGTTTTGTAACGATTCCTGATATCACTAGCCCCGTCACAAATTTGTAACCTGGTATCAAACCACTCAGAGGATTGTATCTGGTATCCTTGTATTTTTTCTTGGTGAAGATTATGCTAAAAAATATATTTTTTGTAGAAATCTCATTAACTTGTGCTACTATTTGTTTTCAAAAATAATTCCCAGCGAATATTAGAAAATGTGTTTTTTTTACCTGTGTCCAATTCTAACTGCCATGTTGACACAATTGGCTAAAATGAACCCCACTGGACCAACAAAGTAAGTGAAGAGATAGGCAATCATTAAAAATGTTATTGAAAATATGACCATTAGATAATTGTACCTGCAAGAAAAATCAAAATAATCTTCGTCTCAAACAGAATTAATATATTTATTTACTTATTTATTGACGGAATTCCTTATTTTACAAAATAATTAACAATTTCGCACATATGTACTATGACTATCAGCTAGATGCAAGAATAAAAATATAAAAAAAAATGATTCCAAAGAAAAATTGAAAAATTCTAAATCCACATTCTACCTATAGACTCATTTTGGCCATAGTTGGTACGATGAAGGGTACTTTGAAGATTTCTGTATTTCTTGTTCCCTTTGGATTCACATTTCAAGTCATAACTTCAACAAGTTCCGGGGAATTAATGCTACCATTGATTATTTTGTGAATTAGTGTAAGATCTGATTCATATCTTCTATGAGCCAAAGTATTATAGTTAAGAATGTTCAATATAATTTTATAGTTATATTCATCAATACGATATCCCAGTTTGTATGCAGAGTACCTTAAAAACTTGTTTTGAACACTTTCAAGCATATCAATATCAACATTATATGAGGGGCACCAAATTGTGGAGTTGTATTCGATTATTGATCTAACAATGGAACAATATTTGATTTTTACAGAATAGAAATAAATCCTCTGCAGATCTAAGAGTGAAACCTACCATTTTAAGTGTTCTAGAAGTAACATTTGCAATATGGGATTTGAATAATATTTTTGGGTCAAGAGTGATTCCTATATCTTTGTATTCGTTGTCTCTAGTTTCGATTGTTTGATTTTATATGGACTATTTCTGAAAAAAGTTTGACATCCGTCTATATTCAATTGCAATAACTTTATATCATATTGGTGTAAAAAGTTAGATAAATCATACTGTAATTATTCAGTATCAGAACTTTGAACATCCAGATTATCAGTAAACAGAAGAAATTCACTATAGAGAATAAAATCATTCAAGTCATTTACAAATAGTTTGAAAATTAAGGTCCTAAATGAGAACCTTGCAGTACACCAGATGGAACTGTGATTGAGGAAGTTATTCAGTTATCTATTTTACATGTTTGACTCTGCAAACAAGATAATTTTCAATCCAATTCAGAATATTTTATTAAATAACCAAACCGTTGAATTTATGCAACAACAAATTGTGATTTACTCAGTTGAATGCCTTAGAAAAATCTGTGTAAATAGAATCAACCTGGTGTCTATTTCCAAAGGCATTTATTATAAAGTGATGATAAATGAGCAGATTTGTACTGGTAGATCTACCACAACCGAATCCATGTTGCTGATTTATGATTATATGTCTACAATTTCATGATAGCTATTTTGTTATTAGACTAACAATTTGGGTAATTCAGGTTGATTGGCATATTGCTCGATAATTTTTAATGTCATGTGATCCACTTTTATAAATAGCTTTCAAAAAACTGTTTTTTCAATAATCTGGAAAAATGGAAGATTTCAAAGAAATGTTGAATATCATGTGAATGAGTTTGACCAGGGAAAAAATGCATTTTTTAATTAAGAATAGCGGGATTCCATCGGGACCTGCAGATAACTTCCAGGGTAATGACATGACCAGTTCAATAATTTCTCTAACACCAACGCTATAACTACATATAACTGCCTTACTGAATTTATAATAATAAAACAGGCTCTTTGTACCAAAAATCAAAAGAGCACGCTCTACACCACGAATGCATTGCCGCACTTAGTTGTTCTAGAATAAGCTTGGGCGAGGGCGCCATCTATGGAATTGGCAGAGAACTAAATCATCAAATATTAAAGATAAACGAGGCTCCTATGCATTTTGTTGTGTTCTGATTTACAGCTAGTTGCCTTGCAGTGAAACCTGCAGTAAAAGACAGAGGCCGAATCTCGTAGGAGGTCGATGTTGAAGCTTAGCTTTGCATCTGACCGCATTTGATATTCAAGGAATGAGTTCTCTGTCGATTCCACAGATGGCGTCTTTGTAAGAGGATATGTTATCCCCCTCACTTACGAAGTTCAACTGATTTTCTAAAATTTTAGTCTGCAGCAATTCATTTGTGAAAAGGATACTTTTGTTTGAGGCTATATATTATACTGTTTTTTTCAATATTTATTTAAAATGTTTACAAAAATAAGGAGCCAATGATTTCATCATGTGGTATTAGTGAAAAAACTGGTTTACTTTCTTATTTGGACTGAAGAGACATTATCATTCAACTACTCTTACCTATCAAGTTCCTTGCTGCCTATTGTGGCAAGAACAAATCCCTCTGTTACACCATTTATTGCCAAAAGAACGACAGCAAGGCTGTGGAACCGCAGCATAGTGACCGTTAAAGTGTTTTCAACCAGATTGTGGCCTCCATATATAAACAAAAATGAATAACTATATGACTGACCAAAGACAAACACAAGTAGTCCTATGCTTATTACTACTCTACAGAGCTGACTTAGAACTTCTGCGGATTCTGATACGAGCTTCTGGAAACAGATTACATTGGTATGAAAACTATTTTTATTTGTTTCATAGTGTGATCCAGAGAGGATACGTTTGCACATTGTTTCTTTTTAGACAAAATTGTGATGAAATGGTACAACTTACCTGGTTCTGTTTGATCACCGGTTCACCTCGTTTTATCATTTGGGTGAAGTAAAAATAAGCAGAGTCCTCTATTGGTCGAAAAATGAACCTGAAAACTGAGTATGTCTGTAATTAAAAATATACTCCCGAAAATATAAAAATCATTTATGAAATTGATAAAGTTTTCAATTATATAAAAACAATTACCTCGCAGCTAAACTTCCCAAATTATTGACTATATCGTACATAGACTGCTGACTGAAACTAAGGAGAGGCGAAACTGTCATAACATACTTTTCACCTTCAGTCAAGACTTGCTTCAGTATCGATTGTTTCATGAACCCAAATGTGAGGAAACAGAGGTTGGTATTCAGAATGTTTTCCTAAAATCAATCAATATATTCAACCTTGATGTGGGCGATTGTCAAAATAGTTAGATTTGATGTGTCCATTACATTGTCACGTGATTCCATTACCTATATTCATTTAAAACTCGTATGAAATGTATGTCTTGACATTTTAATAATTTCATGAGAAATCATTTATATTTTGTCAGGTGTTTTTCACAATATATGGTTTTCCAAAAATGTTTTATTGACACGACGTCTTGAAACTTGTCTCAACAAGTAAAAACCTTATTAGAGCCTGGATAGGTGAAGCCTGGTAAACGTGGACATCAGAATGACCCACTATATTACCTGCTGTGACACACTTAGATTTTTGTGAAGATTCACTAAAATTTACATTACACAAGCGCAGTTTACGCTAGAGCTCATGGTTAGAAAGAGGGCGGGAGAAGGAAATATTAATAGCAGATAGTTGTTGGTTCACAGATGGATCAAAAACACCACCTTCAGCCTCCGGTGCAGGTGTTTTCAGTTGCAGACTCAAGACAGAGATATCAACCTGCCTAGGGACCTATGCGACTGTATTCCAAGCGGATATCTTTGCTATTGAATTGTGTGCGGAGAGGTTGGTAGAATCCAACCTCACAAAAAGTCAATAAAACTTTTTCTCGGACAGTCAAGCGGCATTGGAAGCTCTTGGCTCCCACCGAGCAACGTCTAAATTGGTAGCAAATTATCAAAAACGACTCTCTTCAATAGAAAGACTTAACAAATTGTCTCTGGTCTGAATTCCTGGCCACACTGGCCTGGAAGGCAACAAGGCTGCTGACTCCCTTCCAAGGGAGGG
>WOGR01011023.1:0-10708 GCA_015342045.1 Leptinotarsa lineolata
AGACGATTGTAGATACTAACAATCGAAACGTCGTGAAGTAACGTGGTTTGAAATCACTCAACT
Organism: Leptinotarsa lineolata; assembly: GCA_015342045.1. Classification (NCBI taxonomy): domain Eukaryota; kingdom Metazoa; phylum Arthropoda; class Insecta; order Coleoptera; family Chrysomelidae; genus Leptinotarsa; species Leptinotarsa lineolata. The sequence continues at coordinate 64 of WOGR01011023.1, forward strand.
TTTGATTATATTAATTTATTTTATTTTATTTATTTTTTTTTCACTCGTATTTTATTTCTCTGTGAATTCTTTTCAAGTTTTTTGCTTAATATATTTGCCATTTTTATCTATTCTTTTAAATTTCAATTGTATTGTTTATTTCAGGGATTTCAAATCATTTAATATAATATTAGACAATGGAAGTCCGAACTGATGAAATTTATCTGTTTTCTATTTCTTTTCACTTTTATATGGATCAGGTAAGTCAGTAGATTATAAATATGAATAAAAAATAAAAAAGTAAATATGCTGAAAACTACACATTGGAGAATAAGTACCATAACCACTTATCGCATGCTCACTTTTTCTCAGTGACCATTTTGTATCTTTGGGTGATTAATTTTTGCCATAGCTTTTAGATAATTTTGAAATTCTTGTTTATTATAGAAACAACTCTTGTTGAGAATATTTCTCAGTTTTCTTTTTTTTTTAATGACCTCAGAGATGGGAGTATGATTGCCCTGTAGTTTTCAATCAGTTACTCATCTCCTTTTCAACAAAGGCATTGTTTTCGAAATTTTTAATTGATTTGAAAATTTTCCTCTGAGTAGATACGGGTTGATTTTATTGGAGTTAGGTGAGGTGCTAAACATATTCTCAATAATTTATTGATCTCACAGTTAATTTCATGCTGATAATTTGCCCACTATAGAAAAAAACATCGAGGTATGATTGATTTAATTTATACTATTGTTGTGATGCTACAGAATTTGTGTGTTTCCAACAAGTTTCAAATACTAGGGGGAGCTAATACCATACCCTTTTCTGTATTTAATGTAATTGGATTATTTCATCTATACTAGTGATGAACTGTTTATTACTTATTCTCTTTTTTGGATGAGATATTTCGAAGTACCATCATATGAGTTCCTTTCATTTTTTCACATACAGAGTCTTGATTCATTCATTGTATTATCTTTGACATGAACCAAGAATCAACATGTACTAATTGTTCATAAAACCCGAGATCAACTACTTTTGCATCAATTCTGATCGAAAGACGTCAAATTAAAAGTACACTTTTGGATCAAATCAAGGAGTGTTATGGAATCTTTTGAGTAAGCTCCGAACTGAAAGCTGTGTGTTATAAGCTTGTGAGTTCTGCTTTTTGTTTACCGTTAAAATGGAGAGTAGATCCAGAAATAATTTGATCAAGGGCCAGGACGAACTACACAGATTAATAAAGTTTTTAGCTACGACGTTATGTACTTCAGATGAGTTTATCGATCGACCGCCGAAAACAATAACAGAGAGAACCTATTAGTAATGAATTCAAAGAAGATATTCAGAAGTTGAAGGATGAAAACAAACATATCATGAAAAAATCTGAAGAACAAGATAAGGTTATAGAAAGTTCAGTGAGACAGAAAGAGAGACAGGATGAAACTTCCAGAAGTTGCGCAATACCTATTATTGTTCATGGCTTGAAAGCATGGTGGCCCGGCGGGGAATCGAACCTCGGTCTTCCGCTTGAAAGGCGGATGTGCTAACCTCTACACTACCGAGACCATTTCAATCAATTAAAAGAGAGAAAAGAGAATATTTCATGCAACAATTTAGTAATACTGTCACTCTAAATGATATATGGAAGACGATATAATAAATTCCTACCTCAAAAAATGTTGACATATCTGATATGATAAGCGATCCAAATGATATTAATACTTTTTTTAACGAGTCTATTCCCCAAACCAAACCATCTGATGAAATAAAAATTTAATCCAACATGCTTACTGACTTTGTGTTCACTTTCCATGAAATCAATAATTTATTCATCTACGAAGCAATTTGAGTATAAAGACTGGGGCTAAGGGTTTTGATGGATTGTGTAATGATATGGTCAAATCATGTTGTACACATATGCATAACGCATAAAATAAAGTTTTCTATGACCGAAAATGTATTTCCAAATGCATGGAGAAAGTCGTGCAATTAGCATTTTGCTGGTGATTTGAAAAATTTTGGAAAGGGCTCTAGAAAACCAAATCAAGGATTACTTATGCAATTCAGTCCCTAATTCCCTCAATTCAATAAATTTTTCGTAAATTTTACAGCTGCACCATGCTTTACTTCACATTACTGACGTATCATGAAAGCTACAAATAAGGGACAGGTAACAATACTAGTTCTATTAGATTTTAGATTTAAGATGATTTTAGATGATGAAACAAAAAATATAGGCATAGTAATGGATTCTGGCTTGAGGTTCGAAAAGCATATCAAAATGTTAATACAACGTGCTTATTCTAACGTCAAGTTGATTTATGGAAACCGACATCTTTTTTCATAAACATAAAAAAGATACTCTGAGAAACACTGGTTTTGTCATTATTTAATGACGCGGATGCTCTGTATGGACCTAATTTAACTGTACAATACAAAAAAATTCAAATAGTTCAGAATTCATGTCTTATTTTCGGAATACGAAAATGGCAAAGAATTTTCCATAAACTAGAGAAAATTAGATGGCTGAATATGGAGAACATGAGAAAGCTACATTTTGCTAATCTATGACATAGCGTTATTGTCACTGTCACTGAAAAACCAGGGTATTTTCATCGTAAAATTAATTATCGCACTGATATTCACAACATAAATATTAGAAATAGAGGATTATTGAGTGTTCCTTCTTTCGTGACAGAAATTTTCAGACGCTCGTTTAATTACCAAGTATATAGCCTTTAAATCTAAATTCCTTCAGAACTTAAAAGCCATAGTGTTGAAAAATTCAAAGTTTACTTTGAGACTCATCTTTTGCATGGTCAGAAATTAATACTTTATTTCTGAAATTTCACATAAAATAACTTTATTTAGATGATGATGGAAGATACACTCTATTGATCCGGCTCAATTTTCAAGTTTCATCAACTTTCCGAACTGTCGATGATCGTGTTTTGAGTGTACATTGTTACGCTACAGGAGTCATTGTAAATCAAATGCGGTGTGTATAGCAACAGTTAATGGTGGAGAACACCAAAGGACACAATTCCAAGTTGAAATCTGGAATAGATAATTTTCAGTGAGGAATGTATTCGCAATGAGTAACTAAAATGTTATATCAAATTAGAATACATATCTGTTTTTGGGTTAAGTGGAAAAATATTTTTCATGGTGTCTAACACTTGAGAAAAATAAACTTCGCTCTTTATTTTCAATAATATCTAGGTTAGTTATCAGTATTATTCGAAGCGTGGAAGTTCAGCCTCACCCACCATACTCCCCAGACCTCCCGCCAACCGACTACAATCTTTTCAAGCACTTCGATGATTTTCTCACCGGTAGAACCTTTGCTAAACAGGACCAGCTTTTGTCGACTTCATCTAATTCCAAGCACTCAATTTTTATACTTACGGAATTAATAGACATGCGTTTCATTGGCAAACGTGCACTGATTCAAATGGCGCTCATTTCGATTAAATTGAATGAGTATCCACTGAGATATTACAGTTCAAAGTAGACTCATGAAAACGGACAAAAACTAATATTTCAATCATAATTCCATAATTATATAGGCGGGAGAATAATGGTTTGAACAATAAATACAAGTGGAATTTTGGAACTCACGTTCGATCCTCCTCGAAGCGAACTGTTGTTACTTCCATTTTGGTGATGTGGAACACCTGACAATGTAGCATAGTCTGCTAAATCATCTGCTAGGGACATAGTTGCTAAATGAGAGGAACCTCTCCTATTTGGATGCTGAATAGTAGCATATGTATTGTCATCCTGCAAAATAAGTGATACTTTTATTGTCAATTTCATAAAACTGATAGGTAGTCATTAAATGAATAAAATTTTTAAATCTTGAAAAACTATTGTAAATCAACAAAAAACAAGAATTTTTGGAAACAAAGCAAATACAGATTATTATGTCATCAGAAAGACAAAGAAAAATAAGTTTTTCTGAAAACATGTTTCCACACAATTGTATTGAAGAATTGTGTTACACCTTCAACTGAAATATGTTAGTGCAGCATGGTCTCATTCATATATGGCATAGTATCAGCCAGAATGGTGAATATTTGTTGATCGGCGTTTGTTACAGCAGACTGGAATGAATGGTACCTATATAATATTTTTAAGTCATCTAATGTGCTTATGTTATTAATATAATTTCGAATTCCACGTATTCTACTCACAAAGACGGGATTATTTACTGTCTGTTTATAATAGAAATCTCCCAAAGAAGAAAACTATATAATAGGTTTCTTCCTAAATGCATATATATCGACTGTGTACATGTCTGGATTGTGTTCCTACCCAAAAAGAATCATCCCTAAGGCACAGAAAATATTTATACTTGAGTTCTAGATACACTGGTTGATTCTTGTTTCTTTGGATAAGTTAGGTTATGGGTTGAATTTTATTCCACCAAAAGATAAGTAGAATTTTTGAAATTTGGCAACACAATTTTCATTTAAGATACAACCATATTATAATTGCTCCAAGAAGGTTGATGACTGGGTTGGATATTTAGTTTGTCGAGTCTAACTAAGGAAAATCACTTGTAGGTACTGTGAATTCAATAAAAGGTTAAAATACGATAGCACATAATCATTATCTACATAATGAAATCAATTCAGTTACCAGTTTCAGTTTTTTGATTGGCCTACTCATTAAAATAATAAAAACATAATGCATTGTAAGGGTTTCAACTGAAAATACTGCAGCTGTGGTTCATATGGAAATATATAACTTACTGTAACACATTCGTCACTATCTCGTCTGACATGAACATTATTTTGCTCAGGTTCATTGAAAACTTGCATTGTTAGCTCCTGTTCTTCATAAATTTTCAATTTCCTGAAAAGTTGTTTGATTATTGGTTACATTTTGTTAGTCGGTGAAATAATAATGAATCAATTAATTAGCAACTCACTGTTCTATCCACAATGGATTCTCTGTCGTGTTCAAGTCATCAATGATGGCTTTTTTGATCAAAGCATCCTTTTTCTTCAGATCAGTTGGTGATATAACCCAGTGTCTCAAGCAACAGCAAATTATGATGAACGTGATGATTCCAACTATGAGTACAATAAGTAGAGCTATCAATACTACCAGTGCAGGATCGAATGTTTCAGCTTTTTCTGTCATAAAAGCAGGAACAACATTCTCAATGGCGAATCCGGCGTAATAATCCTTGAGGAAGTCATATTTTGAGTCAATCGTTTTCAAAACTTCAGGCACAGGGAGAATTGTTTGAGTTTTGTGGTTCACCACGAGGATATATAAGTCAGACCTGTAATAATATAGTTTGTTATATATACAACAATTGTTAATGACTTCCCACCCTTCATTCAAGAGTTAATAAAATAGTTTGAACCTAATTGATTCTCAACAATAAACTTGTTGGATTCTAATATACATAAACTATTTATCTTACCATTCTTCGTTCTTTACACCATTATCATCAATATGGTATCTGATTTCATCAATGATGACCAAACTTTGAGTCGCATTACTGAGTTCAGCAATAATTTCTTCCCTTTCCTTCAGAACCTCCTCTTTTGGTCTTGACAAAATTACTCTTATCAGCTGTTCAGGTTCGAATATCCAAACCTATAAGGCAATTATGCATGAAATTCAATATTAGTTCTACTTCCTTTGAGAGTTAGAAAGGGTATTTGGAAATATTATATTTTCCCAAAAAATTGACCAATATCTGACTGCTTCTATGGTATTGGGCAAAATGTATTGGGTTTCAGAAAGCAACTGCTAACAAACTATTTTCACAGAAATCAAAATGTGTCTGAAGACTGTACCGAGGAAATTGTACATATAAAAAATTAATATTTTGAAATGAAATTTCCACACATTTATCTCTCCCAACGTACCTACACAGTAGGTTCTGCTAATTGCCTGCCCGGCTAAAACCATGCTGGACATTGAATTAAATCCGACAGATATTTATGCCAGACCTAACCTCTGTGAGGTCACAGAGGTTAGGTCCATGCAGCACAACCATGCTGGATGTAGATCACCTACAGACCGGTTTCGAGATATTGCCTCTTATCAGTGCAGGAAAGATCCGTCTCAACCAGCAATGTGCCTGGGACTCCGAAAAGGATCCAAAAATATTCCCATTATGAGCTTGTTATTAAGGCATCCTTTATGCTTCTCTCAAAGGTTGGGATATAATAAAAATTACATAACATGTAGCTTTCGCTTGAAATTATTCAATACTTACATATGTTTTAGCATTCGCTTCTCTCTCTGGAAAAGCATTCTCCCTGGCAATAACATCGATCACGAACCTATGCTGATTATTTTCCGCGAGATAAGTAGCGGTACATATCTCACCCTTGTCACTTATGTTAAAAGGAGACGGAATTATCGAACCAGAACTCCTATTCGAATTGAATTTGTATAAATTAGTGGCCTTTATGTAATAAGTCAACGATCCGTTCAGTCCAAAATCGGGATCGAAAGCCGTGATATTGGTAACAAAGTCGTTAATGCTCGCCATCGCGTTAACAGCGGCGTAATAAATGCTCTGCTCGAAAATCGGGGGATTGTCGTTGAGGTCGTTTATGGTTATTTTGATTTTCGCTATGCTCCTATCAGTGTCGTCGAGATGAGCGTCGTCGGAGGTGACAAGGAAGTTTGGATCGTTATTCGCTATAACGAGCAGATCGTACTCCTCTTTTTGTTCCCGATCGAAAGACTTATTGGCGTACAGACCACCATCAGACCGATCTAGATAAAATGGACCGTCGTCGTTACCCGATAAGATGTAGTAGTACACTTTGGCGTGGTTTCCCTCGTCTCTATCCAGTGCTTTAACTCTACCTGAAATGAGGAAAATAAAGAGTTTCGAATTAAAATTGCGGAAAGATGAAAACGATAGTGCGAGTCAACTACACGCATAAAAAAATGTCCGATAGTGTCGATGCAAGACGCTTCTACAAAATTGGAATGTTCGAGTATTTTTTCGAACTAAACCCAACAAAAAAGTTATACACTAAACTATAGGTCCGCACCGGTGCAATTCAGAGACGAAATTTCATTGTGGTTCAAGTCAATGGTTCAAAGATTCAACAAATTTTGGTATTTTCAATTGTCTCTGTCAAAAGTTTATCATTACGGCATTAAATTGATTATAACACTTTACAGATTAATCTAAAAAATATTTGAAAAACAAACGGAGTAGTGTTAGGTCATCTGACTGATTCTTCTATACCCTCTAAAAGAACAAGAACAATTCCATGATTTCCTAAAATTTACAGGGCTATTATAAAGTGGCTACCAATAACCCGAATAAACTATTAATACATATATTATACCTGCGTTAAATACCTTTTATTTAGCAGTGTGCATCATTGGTGGGCGAGCAAATATTGTTTTCGTTTTTTTATAGGAACTCTCAGATATCAAGTACAGAGGCAATCTTATCAGAGGAGGTGAATTCAAACATTTCTTTATCATGTTTTGGAATATCAATGAGATGCTTTCTTCTCAAATTAAAATTGTATATGTGACTCCCCCGGACAGATATTTAGATGATTTGTTAAAGGAAACTACGGCAATGTAGTAGATGACGATTGGACATATTTAGCCAACCAATTTCTTTCAGCTTATATGAAATACTATCGCTTCTTTAATTACCGTTGTGAACTTTTGCTATGAATATGATAGGCAGACTTCTGAAGAAAAGGGCCATAAACCGTGTTACAATGGTTAAAATTTGATACAGTCTGATGACAGTTTTTTTGGTTTTCAAATTCATTTTTTTTCGGTGACGATATAGACATTTTTTAATTACTGGAGTTGAAGCCGTAGACATAAATTATATTCGAACACTGAATTTTACCTGTCCGGAGTCGGAGCGAGTCGCTAGTAGTTTTAATATATAAAAAATTGTTGTTGAAAGAAAACCAAAGAAATTTTGATTAACCTTGATCATGATAAATTGCATCAGTCAAAAAAAGGGATTTTGGTGATTAATTTTATGCCTTCTTTGTGGCGGGGTACATCTCACCACCACCTTGTTACCATTCTAGTCTGATGAGTTGTAGAGTGTGAATACTGGTGTTTACTTTTGAATACATTCAAACTTGGAGGGATTTCAAAATCTGAAATAGCTTTGGGGTGTGAAAATTCTTGTGGATTGCATTTCTTATCAGTTTGGCAACACTGGAAACATTTCTGGAATACCAATTTATTCTTGACTGTACTGTTGGGTAAGTTTATAATTATTTCTTAGTCAACCGAATTTCTAGACACTAGGTACAGAGTCGATCCATATTAAATTGAACTGTAAGAATCCAATAGTATATTCAAAATTGTTGAAGGATACTTCATGCATATAAAAATAAAAATTGTAATAATTGTACTAGTAGTAATTTCAGAAATTATAATAATTGTAGATACTCATGAGTTTCAACTCAATGTGAAGGCAAAATTAGACGAGTCTGCCCAAACATGACTGTTTAGAATCAATATAACTTGATACAGATGGGTAGGTTGATTTAGTGTGTAACAATTCAAAAAAAAACTTTCGCATCGAAATGCAACATACATGTAGATTCAATAAAAATGATTATGGATTGTATTTTTCGTTCATTTATCTATTGTATTATATAATAATATGTGTGAATATTTCAACTAAAAAACATGATTTGTAGTCTTCTAGTGAAAAGGCTAAGACCAAGGATAATAATTCTCAATTGTGACATACCTCTATTAAACAGATTAAAAAAATCTGAATGTTGAACTATAATTTTGAATTTGAATTCTCAATGATTAATGCCCTATTCAATTTGAAAATAATATAACACTCGTTTATGATATTCTTTCTCATCAAACTGGAGGTTACGGTAATTTGTATTCAAAAACAGGACCATATTTACAGAAAATATTTTTTTAAATAATCTTTCATGATCTTCCATCCGTAGTTATACATAGCGAAAATGGAAGTGTATTCGCGAAAGGAATTGTTACTGTTACATGATCATAAACTTTGATGTTCATAAAATATCCATAAGAGTAAGCTTATGTTATGAATGTATTATTATCATTAAAAATTATCAGTTTTCAAATCGTTTGCTTACCTATCAATACATTCTTGTCATTGTTTTCTGTAACAAAGAAGTGGTATGGATTCGTCGATTTAGAACCCGGAAATTCTGGTCTGTTATCATTTTCATCTACCAGTAGAACAGTCAGGTGTCTAATTGTTTCATACCATTTCGGAGTTCCATGATCTCTAGCTACCAATATTAACTGAAGCATAAAAATATATCAAAACTGGTTTTCAAAAGACGTCAATATTTTCATACAGTCTCTTCTGACATCAAAATTTGGTGATATATTGAAGTAATAGTAAATATATAAGACGAAAATTGGGATATTTTTACACAAAATAAATCATATTGAATAAAGAAGCAAAAAATTAATTTCAAATCTTCACTAACGATGTTGATTCGTGTACCTGATATTTTGGTTTCATCTCTCGGTCCAATATTTGTTTAGTCTTCAATTCACCAGTGATAGGATTGATGATGAATTCACTAGTTTCTTGAACATTTTCACCATCAACTTTAAAATGATATGATAACTTTCCATTTTCGTTTTCATCTTTATCTACGGCTTTAACAGTCATAACTAGATAGTCTTTGGTTGCCGCATTCTGAAAATTTATAAAAACAAAATATGTATATGATAATTTTGATTGTAAATTAAATGCAAACTTCATCGAGATATAACGCGATTTCTCATTTGGATATCGTTGCTTGGCTTCATCACCATAATTGTAGACTTTTCTAATTCTTGACAAAAAGCGCCAGTATCTTTCGAATATAATTTGAAAAATATTTGATGCCATGAATATTTTTCGAATATTTTATAGGCTACATAATATTGCCATTCTATTTTTAGAAATGTTTCAAATTTGATAGAATTTTTCAATAGGCGGGAGCAATTATAAAAAAATTATTGGAACAGTTTTCGGATTTGTGCACTATGCAATTTTTTTCATTTTATGTTCTTTTACTCACATAGGCTATGCCATTCATAAAAAATGGCATTTCAATTCTATAGTGGAAAAAACTAACATAAGAAATTGAAAATATTGTCTGAACATTATTTGCTGAAAATTTTTGGTATTTAGACAGATGAAACAATTTCAAACTTCCATACTCAAGGACTTAAGAAGTGAAAGTATCATTTTCAATTCAGAATTCGTAATGGTATTTTTGTACTTAGAGAGACTTAAAATCTGATAAAATTTTCATTCTGAATTTTATTCGAACGCAGTAACATTTTTGTTGAATTAACTTGACAATTTAAATAAAGCGTCACGTGTTGTTATCCATGCTTTCAGAAGCTTTTGTATAGTGAAACATTTGTTGTGGTTTCGTGGACTGTCGATTTCAAAATATTTTTAATTCAATGTGAGTGAATTCCAATGTCAATATCAAATGTATTGGAAGAAAAATATTTTGGCATTCGACTTCTCTATCATTATATAATAAATAAGTGTATAATTCACTTGCTGTCAGCATGTCCAGCATATGCGGTCTCGGCCTATATCCATCGACATAACGCGGCCCTACGAGTGCTTTATTACCATCTACGGCACTCTTACGGTATTGACAAGACACCGGTG
>WOGR01011024.1:0-10708 GCA_015342045.1 Leptinotarsa lineolata
AACTTGGACGAGTCAGTGTATCAAACCAGGCAAAGGTTCTACTTCAAATTACCGCTGCTTTCTTCGACTGTACTTAAAGATTCCATTATTTACAACGATCTTAAAATGTTAAACCATTTTCCTCAAGCTAAAAAAACTATAAAAATGACCTTAATGCTATTAAGAAAGGGTTGGAAGACTTGCTTTCTGTGAGACCTTATTATAGTTTAGCAGAATTCTACGATGATAATTATAATTGAGTATTACTATTGGTAATATTTAAGGTATTTTATTGATTTGACTTGTTTTAATCCAATTCATTTGAGCATTTTCTTATATTGTAAACGTTTTTATTAAGTTATTGCGATTTACACGTTTCTTTTCAGTTCATGTTATCACTTACTCATATGTTATTTATATTTCTCACCAGACTTTGTCCATAATAATTTATTCTTCGGACAATAAAGCGTATTTTGAATTTGAAAAAAAAGTCGCAGGTGTATGCAAATAAGCCACAAACCACAGCTGTCCTCAAAGCCAACGTAACCCATGCCATCGATCAAATTCAGCCTGATTTATGCGCCGTAGTCTTGGAATTCGCATGCGCTCCACCCAGAGAAGAAATTTCAATGATATCTCACACACACTTTGTTTTATTTGAATTTAAAGATAAGAAGAATCTAAGGAAAAACCCTATATTTTCGTTTTCTCTGATACGTAGTGAACTTCTGGGCCTATCTTCGGGAAACCTAAACCGCGCGAGATATCTCCTAGTTCTCGAGATTTTCGGGCCCAACCAGAGAATTGTTGACCCCTCCCCGCACGTCCATGGCGCTCATCCGCGGCAGGCAGGCAACCACAGCACGCACTTTTATCTATGACATTAGAACCCGGAGTAGGCAACGCCGCCTTTACATAACCTTGTAGAGTTGATATGCTGTTCGCGGACGTGCACCGCGCTGGACTTACGTAATAATCCCATGCGAATGTCGATTCTCCCCCGGGCCCCGCGACGCCCGCTTCACTTGGCCCCCCTCTCCGAAATTTCGGCAAGTTGAAGTTCGGCGAAACATTTTTTCCTGGTTAACAACACAAATAGATAGGCTGCAAACATAATATATATTGCATTGGAAATTGTGCGTGTCGCTCTCTCTATCTCTCTCTCTTCATTTTTTCTTGCTCGAGTGAAAAATTGACCTTTTTGGGGATGACCTTCCTTCGGATCGAAGGGGCGGCGTGAGGAGCGGTCGAGAGGTGCGTGTCTGGGGGCGGTCGGCTTTTTATACAGCGATGGAAATGCCAGGTAGGTGCCAATTATATCCAGTAATGTTTATTGTGCTTCGCTATCAGGGATTACAATATCGATTCACGATTTCTCGACGTTTTCTTTGGCACTTCCTTTCATGTACCGGATGTGCGCGAAAAAGTGTCTAGGGATGCTTTAGGGAAGTAGACTAAAACATTCGGATCTACTGGAAGAGATCAGAAATAGTCATCATTTTCTCCAAAGCCCGCAGGACTACATTTGTATGACTCAAATTGGTGATCTTTTAGCTATTGGAGGGGTGAGAACCAGCACACACGAAGATCGCGGTCTAGTAGTCCAAATAACACCCCTGCGGGATAACTTTTTGATTCAGTCAAGCCTTTGATTGAAAACGATTGTGCCATCTGAGACAAAGAATTCTTCTACATTGTTCAAATTAGGAAATTAAATGTTACATACCACAAAACTTGGGAAGCTTCATTAATATTTTCACAAAGTTCGTGAAGTTATTCACTTTTGGGTTTAATCAAGATAGAACATTTACTTTTATAGTAAAAATCTCACAGTATACTGTATCAAGTTTTAGTTTTTTCTAAAGCTCTAGGTAACACTGCATCCTCATTGCGTTTTTTTCATGCATTTTCATGACATCCTATCTTTGAATTTAAATTAAACAAAGTGTGTGTGAAATATCATTGAATATTTTTATTCATTAAAAACACTTATTGATACCATTATATCGTTCAAATGTCCGCCACGGCTTCTCTGGATAGAGCGCATCCGAAATGCCCAATTTTCCATGACTCTGGCGCATAAATCAGGATGAATTGGACCGATGGCATGGGTTATGTTGGCTTTGAGAACCGCTGTGGTTTGTGGCTTATTTGTATACCTCTGCGACCTAAGAAAGCCCCACAAGAAAAAGTCTAACTGGTCAAGCACGATCTCGGTGGCCCCGTGAGATGACCATGCCCTCAAATCGCTCTTGAGGAATACCCAATAGGGCATGAGCTGTATGGCACGTGGCGCCGTCCTGTTGAAAACACTTGTTGGTGTCCAGATCATCCAATTCAGGCCAAAAGAAGTTGGTAATCATCGACTTATAGTACTCACCGTTGACAGTGATGGTCTGGCCAAAGTCGTTCTCAAAGAAATATGGACCGATGAGCCGCCAGCCCAAAATCCACACCAAACAGTGACTTTTTCGGGACGCATTGGGCACCCTTGGATCTAATGTGGATTGGTATCGTCCCAAATTCGACAATTTTGTTTGTTCACGTACCCAGTCATTCAGAAATGGGCCTCATCGCCGAAGATGATATTTCCAACTGCTCCACAGCCCATTCAGCTACCACGAGTCGTTGTTTATGGTCCTTCACCTTCAGTTCCTGGATCAGTTGAATTCCGTACGAGTGAAGGACCAAGTAACGACGCAAAATTTGCCAAGTTGTGGTCTGCGAACGGCCAAGCTCTTGTGAGCGACGCGGAAATCAACTGTCTCGGATTCTTCTGCACACTCTCACAGACAGCGATGATATTTTCGGCAGATTTTGCGTTTCGTCTACGTATGTGTGTTGAACGGTGGTTTTCTGAACCAATGGACTCAAACTCGTTCACCATATTGCGAATAATCCTCTCGGATTTTCCTGTAGTGCTTGTATTTCGTCCTTTAAAAAAAATATGTATCCGTTCATGGTAATTTATCAACACAGACTGAATAAATGACAACTAACCGTTATCAATTGTCGTTCGAAAGTCACAATCACATGAAACATGACGAGCTATCCCCGTTCCTTTGCTACATTGTCTACAACTAAGGCCGACCACACACGTAACGGTATACATGACAGGTAAACCTGTACAGGTCACCTGCGCGACTGGCACACACGCTTCGGTTTGCCTGCGCAGGTGACCTGTACAGGTTTACCTGTCATGTATACCGTTACGTGTGTGGCCGGCCTTAGATTTCAGAACAATAAAATACAAACTTGTAATATACAAATCACAATCAACTTATTTTTCTAGTTGAAATTTACATCTTGGGAATTGGCACACCCGTAAGGAACTGCGTTTCTTTGGACAGAATAATGAAGACCACTGAGAAGTCTAAGATCTCCAACTCATAAAATATGCTTCCTCTAAGTCACCAAAAGGGAGATTCTAGTAATATCAATTTTACTCCTACAGATATCAAAACATTTTTTCAAGAAATGATTGATCATTTCAAATCTCGAAACTCAAAAATACTAAAATGAATATGAATACAGTATTTTGGATATACTCACTTTTGTTCTTTTTCATGTTCCTGGCAAACATCAACAATCTGCAGGATATTGTGATTTGCAGAGAGACTCATCGATCCAATATTAAGGTGAATGGGGTCAGTCATGAAATCGGCAGCTAGTTTCTTCACTTCCTTGGGCCATGTTGCAGACCACATGAGAGTTTGTCTATCAGGTCGTACCTGTCCGAGGATTTTACGTATTTGAGGCTCAAAACCCATGTCCAACATTCTATCAGCCTCGTCCAATACTAAATAAGTACATCTCTCCAAATTTGTTGTGCCTTTTGACAAGAAGTCAATAAGTCTGCCAGGTGTAGCAATACATATTTCTACTCCTCTTTCTAAATCACGAGCCTGGGGTCCTTTTGGTGCTCCACCGAAAATACAGGTGTTCCTTACATAAGACGAGCTACCAAAGTCATTCGCTACCTGTTGTATCTGCTGGGCAAGTTCTCGAGTTGGTGCTAAAATCAGAGCGATGGGTCCATCACCTCGACTCAAAGGAGCTTGGTTATTGATGTGTACTATGGCTGGAAGGATGTAACCCAAAGTTTTACCGGATCCCGTTTGAGCAATGCCAACCATATCGTGACCACTCATTGCTATTGGCCATCCCTGAGCCTGAATGGCAGTGGGGGCTTCGTATCCTTGATTACGAATTTCATTCATAACATAATCAGGAAAACAGGCCTCATTGAAATTCTGAATAGGGTTAGGAGCATTGGAATCAACTGTGATTTCTTTAGAATTACGATACTGTTCTACTTCGAATGCTGATCGGTTTGCTATAGACTGATGAGGCACATAAAAATCTTTCTTGATGGGCTGCAAAGACTTTCTGCCCCACTCGACCTTGCGCAACCCTTGTCCGTTGAAATCACCAAACTTGTCTGCGCCATATCCACCACCTCCACCGTTTCTATAGCCTCCTCCTGAATTTCCATTCCTGAAACCTCCTCCAGAACTGCCATTTCTGAAGCCTCCTCCAGAACTGCCATTTCTGAAGCCACCTCCAGAACTGCTGTTCCTGAAGCCTCCACCGGAACTACCGTTTTTGAAGCCGTCTCCTCCGGAAAATCCGTTCTCGCGGCCCCTAAAACCGCCGCCGACGCCACCACCCACTGACTTGTTACCGTAAGACCTATAAATATTTGAAATCGTTTTTAAAGCGGCACTTACAGATTTGATTTTCAAAAAATTCAATGTCATCGTTGAGCTGGTGCACAATTTTTATATTGAAACAAAACCGTAACCTCGTATGAAGGCACACGTTGCGTCATTAGAGATCAATAAATTGATAACACTCCGCAGTTAGCACATTGAACCGGAAGTTCGAAGTGAAAAAATGGCGATCACTACAAGACGTAATATTTGCATGGATTTTCCGCGAATGAGTCATTCAAAACTGGGAGTACATTTGCAACTTTAAAACAAAAAATCAAACTTACATTTTGTAATTTTCCTGTAGATGTTTTGGGTTCGTTTTGATGATAATTTTAACTCTATGGTTACCGGCTCTTAAATGGGACTCAGGAAAACTGAAATACAATAGTTAGTGATTTCAAGAATCCAATAAGATGAATTAACAAATTACCAGTAGACTACTGAATAACAAATGAAGTGATAAATTGCTGAGAATATATAAGAAAAAAGCACTTACAAAAGATCAATTGTAACATGACTTACCTCTCTGACGTCCACGGAGATAGAGAAAGAAGGAAAGGAAATACTGTATTAGTACGAATTCCCCCACCTTTTTAAATACGCAAAATTCTGCAATTGGCATAGAACCACAGAACACCCTAACTACAACAGAACTATTGGTTATAGGTTTTAGTTCTATGCACTGGAGGGCTACACGAAAGCAAAATGTTACCTTTTCAACCAACAATGTTACTTAATTATCTTTTTTCTTATTTTGTTACCTATTAACATTTCGAACCTATTCGTTACCCATTAACATATATAAAAAAAAACTCCTGTATATTCTGTGGCTCTGTAAGAAAATCACAGAATACCTTACACGAAAGACACTTATTAGGCGGCACTTTGATTTTGAAAGTTAAATTTCTGTAGCCTATATTCTGTATAGGCGGTGTTTAATGTCACTTCTCGCTCTGAATTCAGACCGCCATATCAATTAGACTAGCTTCATTTCATGATGTTGAACTCGATAAATTTTTTCAGTTGATAACAATCACTTTTTGTCAAAAAAAGTTCATATAGTTCCTGTTCTGCTCTCTTTTATAACGTATTCTATATTTCTGTGATCGAACAACAAGAAGTTTTGTTATGTGATGGTTTTGTAATGCTCATTTATTTGCTTTTTGACCATTTGAGAAATGGAAAAGTCAATGTTGATTTTCTGTTTCATAAATAAGGGATAATGAACAAAACGTGCCTGCTTAGTTCAATTGGTTCAACTTCTCATTCTGGCAACAGTAAACACCAACAAAATAATCAGATTAATTGAATTATGAAAACGTAATACATTATGCTTTGGCACATGATAAAAATGACCAATAGTAATAGATTTATTATGAAAGTGGTAACCCTGCCTGTGGATAGAAAGAAGAATAAAATGACAAGTAGGCACTTTCGATCGCTTTTGGGCATTCTTTTCCATTAGTTTGGCCACAAGTGAAAATTCCCAAATAATAACAATGGTTTCTATGCATGTCAGTTGTAAGAATGATAATATGACTCGAGCAGCCATGCTTGTTCAGATTTCGCAAAATTTTTGGGAATAAAATGGCGGTCACAAATAAACATTATTATTTGAATTGTATTGTGAATCACAAAACATATACATGTAATATAATATCATTCACATTGGTTTCAGATATGAATGCGTGAAATCATTTATTCCTACTTTCTCAATTTTTATCAATTGTAATACCATAAAACCTCAAATTTTCATCGATAAATTTTCAACTTTGTTATCTAGCAATACAATGACAGCAAACAGCATGAGTATCTCTATTCTCTCTAGGGTTGACGTGGATCAGTTGAGTGTGGCAATTTATTCTACTTGTATCTATTTAATGTGTTGGCGAGTTTTATTTGATTCACACATTCATTTGAGTTATCAAACACAGTATAGTTAGGGTCTAGTTACTGTCATAATCATAGAATTTCTGAAGAAGCATTTATGGCAATCTTGCCATAAATCTACCAGGAAATTTTTGATCTAAAACCAAGATCGATACTGTAGAAATGCCTAATGACAAGCAATTCATCAAAATGTTCAGATTGTCAAAGCAGATATTCCGAATTATTTCGGAAAAGTAATACACAGATATTGTTTTCCCTGCTGAAGTACTGCTGTTGCCGATACCTTTTCAAACAAGATGAAGTTTTGTGTATAATTCACGAATCATTTGATTGCCTAAAAATGTGTTACATATTAGAAATCTATGAACAGAAAAATGAAATAAAAATGAATGAAATAGTAGAAATATTGAAGAAGATGCTATTGAATAGCGGAACATGTGTTAACCAAAATGGAAATAAAACTGATGAATATACAAAAGTGTAATGGAATCGTAAACTTCCTTTTTGGGAAATACTTCTCATTTTACACAAAAAAATTTTTTTCTGAACAACTGAAAAGTGTTTGATGACCACCAAATAACCATAATATTCTCTTCCCAATCACTAATGACAAATGAAAAACCATAACAAAGAGAATATTTTAATTTTGACAACTTTCTTTCAACTTTTTTTCCTGAATCACAAAATATCGGAATTACACCGATATTCTGTGCCTGAATATATTCAATACAGAAATTCAAAATTTTACATGATTTCCAGTAATTTGATTGGTAGATGAACAATATTCAAGTATCTATTCTAACACATACGTAATTTTTTCTCCTATCAGAATATCTATTTCATTTCCCCTCGAAAATATCATATATATTATCTGCATGAGAATATTCGTGTGGAAACCGAAATCCCTGTAGGTATAATCACATGATGGAAGAAATGGGCCCCTGGTAGTATCTGGTGTCAAATGGATTTTATTTTCCTCAGTTCACACAAAGAGGGCCTTTCAGTTGTCAAAATTTAGGTTTAGGTCAAAAGGTAAGTAGAAAGTTATACAATAAAAAAACATTAGAATCGATTGTAGTATTATTGATGAATAATTATAGTTTTGATTAGGTTTATTTCAAATTGAAGGTCAAATCGAGTTCATATTGTAGTCACTTTTCAAATTTGTTTCTATGAATAATCGAAAAACAATCAGTAGACAGAATGTCACATAAAATAATTCACAAATGAAGCAAATTGAATACAAACAACATACAGACATTAAAAAAATGTTTAGAAAAAACAATATATAGCATATAATTTAGAAACTCGTTGTTGGTGATACTTCCTCAGCTCCTTGCTATAAATCACATGATAAAAGGTGATACCTCGTTAATTCAAGTTTTGACTTCTGAGGGTTGTCGATCATAGGGAGGCAGTTTTTTTAAGTTTATCTCTTTTAACTAATGTCTCTGGACACCAGTCTACTGTTATGCTGGGAAGTCATTTCCAAAACGTGTCATTATAGCGTTCCGACATTCCTTATATTGTCGAATGTCCTTGGTGTGAAAAATGACACAAGTGAAATAATTGACATTAGTGACAGTGACAATTAGAAAGAAAAAAAAATCTTGTTTCTTTGTTCCTTTGACATATCTTCTGACAGTTCATTTTAATGCGACTGGAGATTGTAGCAGTCGTAAACTAAAATAAATAGAGATAAGTAATGTTTGTTAGAAGTCGCTTCGGAGCGTACCGTTCGGGTCTAACAGATGAATCGGTAATTCATGTGAGGTTATTTACAAAAGTGGAGTTTCTGTGAATATGAGTGAAAAAAACAAGTCCCTCGCAGGGGCGGGGGCCTCAGCCCCAAATAGAATGAGACTATATGCTACTTGGGTTGACCGGACACCTTCCAACTGTATTCCAAGGTAAGTTATTTTCAAATTTGAACGAAAAGAAACCAATAGTTTCTTGTGAACGCCTACAGTTTCATTGAACATTTCAGTAAAAGAAGTAACTTAAATTCAATGTTCTGTTAGAAGTTCCCTATAGTGGACTGGGATTTAACTGTTATGGTGAATATGAATACTTAACATAAATTTCAATTGAGGGCATGTACTGCCTAAAAAAAATACAAGTAATTTCCCTATTGTGTCTTAGAATTTAACTGTAAATGATCAGTGTGGATACCTAACATATATTTTTATCGAGGGCATGTACAGCTCAGAAAACAGAGAGGTCATTTGAAAATGCCTTCATTAAGTTAAATAGAAAGTTGTATAATTTCACTCTCTTGGACTCATTCATTTCTGAACTACCCTTCTATAATACCCAGTACTATAATCTATATACATGTATGTTAAATTTTGCCTTGAAAAATCACCTTCAATTCATTCATTACCTCATGGAAAATAAGTAGTTTTATACTGGAATTGCAAAGGCTGCTTGATCAAAACTTGGAACACTGTTCCGAACTAGAAAACTGTGCACACCTCTCTAAGTATTGATGCTTTACAAAGTTCAGATCACACTTTCTTTGGAGTATTTTTCTTATGCATGGAGCTCCGCCCCTAAGCATACCCCGAAGCTGCTGGATTCCATCCAGAAAAGAGCCATCTGCCTGATTGGAGACATGAACATCACTTACAACCTTGATAGTCTGTAACATAGAAAAAAAATTGGAGATTTGTCTCAATTATATAGGTGACTTGGCACATTTAATTCCACCAAGAGTGGTTCATATCAGAAATACGCGACGCACAGTGGCTGCTCATTGATTTGAGGTTCAACTCAGTACACCTCGAACTTCACTGTTTGGAGAATTCTTTCATTTGGAGAACTGCGTTTATGTAGAATAAACTTCCTGAGAACGTTTTTCCAAACGAATTTTATCTGCAGCGATTCACATCCAGCGTGAATCGCTCTTAGAGTGCCCTAAGGATTGTCCTGTAGTGCTTGTGTTTTGTTTAAAACACAATGAATTATTTTCAAATATAGTGCTAGACCTACTATTAAATAACCTGGCAGTGAAAATAGAATATCACAAGTATCACCAAACACTTTGGAATAATTAAATGTGATGGAATCAGCCTACTTGATGAAAATCCATAACTCATTCAAGTACCACTGATGTTTTTGATTTTCGATTGCAAAATATCAATTTGGCATTAAGGTGTTTCGACTAGTTGGGGCTAGTTAGTTTAACTACTCTTAGACAAATCAAACATTCCGATTTTCTTTTTTTGAATATTATAAGAGTGGTATTTATGAAATATACCATCTAGTTATCATTTTATTATCAGAAGATTCAGATCTAGAAATGCGATACTGTCATTGATTTCCTTTTCAACAATAAATTAGATATTCGAATCAACAGATTGAAATAAGTATGAGATATCTATGTCATTTATTAGAATTGATAAGATCAAATCATCTATATCTACGCCTTTTGGTGGTAATATTCTATTTCACCCAATAAAGACCATTATTATTATTATTATCATTATTATTTTTTTCACCGTAGTATCCGCTAGTCAGGCCCTATCCCCCGATACATTCGGGAGGGCGTGCCAGTCTTATCATCCAACTACCACGCCCCACAACGTGTGGTAAGTGAACATTGGGTGCGAGAATCATGTGCCCTGAGCAAGCGCAGTGAGCCAAGAATGACAGCCTTCTGCATCTGTCCGGCTAAAATGTCTGCCTTAGTGCGGCAAGCCGTTATGATTTTAAAATTCGAGAGTAGAGAGGGCATCATTCCACCAAGGACTCCAATAATCAGAACAACCATCTTGACAGAATTGTCTGGATATAGTCTGCAGAGTTCGAAGAGGAAATCTCGATATTTAATCCGTTTTTCCTCCTCTTTTCGGACGATATTTGTCTGGCCAGGAGCTGAAAATTCCACGACAAATATCGTCCTGCTATGCTGGTCGAGAAGGACTTCCAGGCTTATTAGCTTGTATGAGCCTCAGGGTGGGGAACGAATAGTTCCAACAAATTTGGCACTTCTCGTTCCCCACAACGGGTTCAATATCCCCGGAGCGTAGGGCAACAGCGGTGTCTCGTCAATACCGTAAGAGTGCCGTAGATGGTAATAAAGCACTCTTAGGGCCGCGTTATGTCGATGGATATAGGCCGAG
>WOGR01011025.1:0-10707 GCA_015342045.1 Leptinotarsa lineolata
GAAGGTTGAATGAGGTCAAGTATAGACAGAATTGATTGTACTCGAACTGATCCAACAAAAGCTTCTGAGGTAATACCATTAATCATATGATAAAATTTAATGAAGTAAAATGAAGAGCATTCATTTTGTTTCATAATTTCAGCAACAGTATTAACTCCAGATAATACAATATTTTTTTCTCATCATTTTATTCAATACGCTTTCTGTTTCCTTGTGCCTTTCCGTACAATTAAAATCAGCACACAAATGCACCATATTAATATTCAAATATATCTCTGAAACACTTTTCAAATACACATAAACTGAATTCGATGAAAAAACGAATTGTTCCTACGTGAGGTGTCAGCTGAGAAAAAGTTGAAACTCAATATTGCAAAAACAAGCAGAATGGATCCGATATTACATACAATTTAAATGCCAAATAAACCAATAAATTGTGATATGGGTGCTCCATTTTCCTGAGAAAATGAACGATCAATTAAAGTTTTCTGTAATCATTCATTCATATTTTTCAAAGAATAAAGCCAGCAAATAAATAAATATACAATAATGAGATCGCTCGATATAGTACAAGTTATATCTAAATGTGATTAATGAGCTGTATTTTCAAATGGTTTTCGAATGCTCATGAACCCTTATAAAATAAATCAATTATGCATTCATGCCACCCACCGAAAATAACAAATTCATCGTTATTGGTATATTAGCCATATTGTCATCCAGTCAGCCAGCGCCCTCTGTAGTGTATGCGACAATGCGCTCTTTCTAATGTCAATGGTTTCCACACATAAATTCGTATTTTTGTTAATGTGAATGATATCTGATTCAAATCTGAAACGAACGTTTGGAATACAAACTGAGTAGAAAAAAGTGTTTTTGTATAATTCAGTGGTCATACAAAAATATTTGTTTCGAAAGAATTTTTTCTTTCGCGTAATTCAAGCTGTTTCAGAAGGCCTTTTTCTTCCATTTTGTGTCTGAAAGTTACTTCTTTGAATGACCTACACATCTATGTTTAGAGTTACTTCTTTTTTAAAAATGATTGCTCTTTCTTTGGAAGACTCCCACATTTTTTGTATCAAGATGGAGTAGTAGAAAGCCAAAAACTTTCTTTCCCGAAATCAGTTCACTTCTGGCTGTGCTGACAATGTGAAATATGACTTAAGTGGACGGAGTCTTTTAACACAGAACAATTTTACGCTTCTGCGCTGACTATATCTGCATGTACATATTACAATATTTATTTGAATAGTATTGAATGTTGATGTCGGAGGGAGAAGTAATTACCCCCATTAACCCCACTTCATATTCGCCCTCGCTCTGAATGAAGTGACACAAATGAGTCTGAACAAGTCCGTATAGCCGCTGTTCCTTGAGTCTTCATAAATATCGTTCAGAATTGTAACAGACAAAGCCGACTCCAATCCTTCTTTCCCTCGAAACCTCCAAATTTCCGCCATAAAATAGAAAACGTAATAATGCTATGTAACGCCTTTACTGACTCCCGAGAACGTTCAATCAATAACCGCTTGTTTTTCTCATTTCTCGAGTCAGCCAGCTCCAATTCAAACCCTATTTTCAAGTTTTCTCTTTCTTCCGATTCCCCCTAGTAATAAACTTGGTGTTTGTATTATGTGTGCCAAATTCGGAAGCTGATAGTTCATAGACACGCACGTCATCGGACCCGGAATGAAATAGAATTTTTGACGACTCTTGTTGGCTTCACGAAATCAATCAATTAACTGGATGTTCAACTCGTATGTCAATAATTCCGAAGTGTATTACTGTGGGCTTTCATTCTCACTTCGCTTATTATTTGTATCGACAAAAGGTTTTATTGCCAAAGAGGCCAAATTACATCATGGTTTATACAGGGCTTTTCAAATTCGTGTCTACGCCTGGGTTTTTGTAAATGTTGAGAGATAGTATTATAGTTCAATTTGTGGCAAAGTTGGAGATCATTGAATGATACCAAAAAACGGATCTTATGTTATTCGGTTCTAGACAAAAAGTTTCAAAATTCTTCTTTGCTGTATCTTCTTTATTCGCATAAATATAAGCAATGTGTATCATACACTTTTCTATTGCAACTTTCATCGGACTATCAGATTATAATCACAGACTGTCGTCCAATTTGTACCACCATCAACTTTGAAATGTGAAATATGCATCTGCATTTTCTGTAGCAATCAGTATCGTTCATTTTACATCGTAATGTGTGAATTTTTTCCCAGAGTTTCAGTAATTTGATAATTTCATAAACTACACCTTACGATTTGATCTCCACAAACTTTATTTAAGAAATATCACAGTACCTTCCTCATAGTGAAATTGAGTTCTAAAAGTTCTTTATAAATCTAATATTTATATATCACAAAGTAGCATCTTATAATAGCGTGATACACAGATTAGTCAATGTTTCTCTTTCAATAGATAATTTCAATAGAGAACTCAATATTATCAAACAAATTGCAGTAAACAGTGGGTTCAAAGCTGAATTAATAACCAAAATACTTTCCAGAAAAGTCTACGCTGAAGACGTTTTTCCTATTGATAAGTTACATAATCAGAATCGAAATTATAGAGCTTTAACGTATTTTGGACGAACAACAGATAATGTGGCTTCATTTTTGAGTAAACGAGATATTAAAATTGCATATAGAACAAGAAATACGTTGGGAAAGTTAGTTGAAAATAATAAAGACAAAACTTTCAAATTCGAGAGATCAGGGCTATATAAATCAAAACGTGGAACGTGTCCTAAGGTATATATTGGTCAAACCAGCAGAACATTCAGGAATCGTATCCAGGAACATCATATGCTTTTTATTATGAAAGGAAAAATTATTGTTATAATTAGTATTGAAATTACGCGAAGAAGTATTTTTTTATAGACAAAATACAAGCACTACAGGAAAATCCGTAAGGCGCTCTGAGAGCGGTTCCTGTGCGAAAGTAGCGATTCACTTCGGATTTGAATCGCTGGAGTTATTCCACATAAACGCAGTTCTCCAAATGAAAGAGTTCTTGAACTGTGAAGGTCGTGGTGTACTGAGTTGAATCTCGAAACAATGAGTAGCCACAGTCCGTCACGTATTTCTGGTATGTACCGCTCTTGATGGAATCAAATGTGCCAAGTCACTTGAACATTTCCCGTGAAAGTTTCTATAGTTGTTGTTACGGAAACCATTTGTAATACCTAGCAAAAGCTGTGTATTTTAGTATTCATTTTAACTTCGCTAAGAGAAAGATTTCTTCTATCAAGAATTTTCGGGCTTCGGCCCTGTATCTTCCTACAATGTACCATTATGGCTGGACCGAAGAGTCTTTGTTTATATAATCAAAATTCAACGGCGTTTGGAAAAATCCAGTCAGATATATTGGTCACGTAGCTGAAACTGCCTCGGATGTAGCGTGAGATCTGTAAACTAAGCAAAAAATGAGTTTTCAAAGAGACAGGTTTGAGAGAGAAACGGTGGGAGACTATGCACCCATAATTTCTTCCTGACTCTTGAAAGAAAAGAGAGAGAGTTCGGGGGAGTCTGTGGGACGAGGCAGCGGTTTCAAAAACTTGGGTTTTTGAAGGGTTCTCTCGACGGTCGGTCAAGAATGGTATTTTTTTGGGAGATGGTTTTCCTTAGTTAAATATTTACATAGTCATTTTTACTATTTTAAAAAACAGGCAGTTAGCGCGATTTTTGGATAGTCTTTTATTTTGACGTGAAAATGAAGAAGCGAGTAAGGTTCGAGCAGAAATCGAACAGTGTAGTGCTAAAAGGACGAGCTAGAAAAAGGCAGCTCTGAGTTGAATGTATATGTATACTAATCATTTCATGATTTTGGAAAGTAGTTAGTCATACAATAATTTGTATACAGAGTAGACCTAATAATTTCGTCACAGTTATTTAGCGGTCAGAAATCATCATGTTTGTCGTCATACCTATATATTGCGATTTATTCATCCATTCCATCCGTTTATTTATCTAAGTATTGTGTATATATTATGTATAACTATGTCCTAGGTGAAATTATGCACAAGAAACATTTTTCGAAAATGTTTTTTATGTGATGCCTCTATTTGTTTATCTTGCTATTTTATACAGTGTGTAGAAGACAAATGGAATAAATCAATTATTTCGGTTACTGTACATATTTCAAAAAAACCCGAAACACATCAAATTCAAATTATAATTTGACATACTTCAACGGAGAAATATTATCCCTGCCTCCAACCCCCGTCGAATGACAGGGGGTTGGAGGCAGGGAAGTATAGGCTTGTGATATATCGTTTGAAAGGTCTCTTCATTCTCTATTCAAAAATATGTTATTGCTTTCAAGTTTATTGCAAAAATTGAAATAAAATAAATCAAAATCATGTGGTTACCGAAATTCGATAAAATACACTCAAAACTTATTGCAATATACTTACTTAAAACTTATTTCATGTTGGGGTATTGATAATAAGGAAGAAAGTGAGCAGAAACCATTGCAATGCTCTTTTTAGATGATATCCTTTAAAAAAATAAATAATTTCCGTGGCAACGTCAATTTAAAACGCCTTGTCACATTGTTTTGTATGTTACATTAGTTGTCAGTATTTCAATTAGAGTTGGAAGTTCGTTAACTTCAAGTCTGACAAATGGTTAGATTAACGAAAATGCATAAAATAACAGTTTTACAAATGATTGCTTACGGAGGTAAAACCCAAATAGCTCTCATATTCCATGAGAAATTTCCTGATTTACCGCCCATATCTCAAGGAACACTAAGCAAAATAGAGAAGCAGTTTCGCGAATTTGGTCATGTAGGGCAGATAAAAAAGCAGCCTCCAATGCAATGAGTGATGAACTCATATTAGATGTGATGCTTGAGTTTGAGGAAAACCCACATATATCGAGTAGACAGGCATCCATTACATTTAATGTTAGCCATACATCGATAGTAAACATATTAAAAGAAAAAAAAATGCATCTCTATGAAATGATACCTACTCGGGAGCTCATGGAAGACGATTATGATGAAAGAACTCATTTTTGTGAGCAAATGATAGACATGTTGGATAAAAATATCATCCAATTAGAAGACGTTATGTTTTCTGATGAGTGTACTTTTTCTCTTAACGGTCATGCTGATCGACAAAATAGCCGCTACTGGTCAATGGAATATCCTCACTGGATAATAGGAATATACACGCAATACCCTCAAAAGGTAAATGTATGGGCAGGGATTATAGGCACTACTTCAAAATGATGTCATTCCAAGTTAAGCAAATTTATATCCTGATCCAGAAAACCCTCAAGTTCCAGTGAATACGATATGATTTCAGCAGGATGGAGCACCACCATATTACCAAGGTAATGTCCGGCAATACCTCGATATTACATTTCCCAATCGGTCGATAGGGAGGCGAGGATCGATTGAATAGCCAGCGCGATCACCTGATCATTCATCGATAGATTTTTTATGGGAATATGTAAAGAGCAATGTGTACAAAACTGAACCTCCAGATTTGAATGACTTAAAAGAATGAATAACGCTTGCGATTGGGTCGTTCACGCCTGATATATTAAGTAATGTTAGAAGACAGTTTCATTTGAGATTAGGATGTTGCTAAGACGTTCGCGGTGAACATTTTGAACATCTCCTTCGTTAACATCAATAGTTTTTTTCGTATTCTACATTTCATTATGTTTTGCATTACATTTTAGTTTTTGTGTGTATTTTTTCGAATTTCGGTAATCACATGATTTTAATGTATTTTATCTTGAAGGGAATGAAGACTCCTTCTGAACGTAAGTAACCGAAATAATGAATTTATTCCATTGGGCTTTTACACACTGTATATTCAATTATATTAGTATCCTTTATTATTTCGTCAATGAACTTATTATACTTTCACAAAAATTACTTCTATTTGAACACTGAATTATACAAATAGCACTTTTCGTTATTCAGTTTGTATTCCAAACATCCGTTATGGAATTGAATCAGATACCATTCACAGGATTCCTTCATAATATACTAAATGAAAGGCAAATATTTCAATTACATGTCATCCTCAGTGGCGAAAATCGACGTTTCGGAATAAAACACTTGCTTCATTGCCTCTCCAGCACCAATCTGTATAATATCACAAGGCGAAGTACTCAATACATTCATGAAATCACGACTTTATGTAACGAATGAGTCCAATCTACTCATGTCATCGATGACAATTTGTAATGACATTCATTCGTTTACCAAGACCTTGTGGTCTCGGTAGTGTACAGGTTAGCACATTGGCGGAAGACCGGGGTCCCCGCTGGGCCACCGTGCTGGGTAATCGCACGTTAAAAGGTAAGGCCTCGTTAATCCATTAGTCGCACAAGTTTCGACTTCTGAGGATTGACGTTTGTTAGCTGGTTGACGGAACAAACAATTTTAGAACAACAACAATTTGATTGAATCCCAGCCACAGGAACCTTGTTCGAATCGAAAGGAGTTTATCTTCAGGAGATGATAAATTTTAGAAAAGAAGGGTTTTGTCTTGATATTCCTCTATTTTTATACAAAAAACATGTCAAGAAGTAGGAAGTCAAAACCTTTTTTCAGAAAAAATTAATCTGACCTGAAAATATACCCTTTTCAATTCAAATTTGAACACTTCTGTTATTGAAAACTCATCTGAAATTGTAAATGAAATTTTTTCACTTTAGTCAAGGTTAATTTTTATTTATTCAATAACTCCTAAGAGATAAATCAATATTCTTAGCAAAGAACTATTAAATCTTATCTTGATAAACACTCATAAATATTACTCCACATCAAAGTTTTCATATCTTTGTATACATTGACATACAGTTAGTTGTACAATAGGATGAATAATTTGAATCTAGGTAAACTAAACATATTTTTCATTCCCGAGAAAAATCAACTAGAAGATAACAGGTGTGGATACTAAGCTTATCCCGTCACTCCACAAATATTGTAAATCTCATATAAAATAACGAAACAGTGTTTCATTCCATTTACTTCACCAAATACTGTATTCAGATACGTTTTGTCATGATCATTGTGACTAATTATATCCATTAATTTGCTGGTTTGGTTGGGTAACATATAAATATGGTTGAAAGTTATATGGAAACCGCCACCCCAATTCTGGAGGACGGGGTCCCTTCCAAAAAAATGAACCAATATTTGGCTGCTACGTCGGGTAAGTATTTCGACTTTTGTGACTGCTTTTACTTCCCTACCAAAAAATATCTTGGTTGTAAATACGACAGTTATTATTAAACATCATAGAACTGAAGTTATTAATTCACAAACAAAAAATGAAGATAATTATAACGACTTAGAGTCTACTCCGTCAACATGAAAACGTCTATTAAGATATATCCAAAACTACTTTCAAATATTATCTGTATTCCTTATGGCATTGACTTCCAGTGGACACATTTTTATGAGAAACAAATTCAAAATGTTACCAAAGGAACAAGTCTTAGGAAATTAAATCCTGTTTTCTTAGAGGAGTTTTGGTTAAATGCTGAGACCCATTTTAGTTCGGGTATTATGAGGAAGAGTGTGCCTCACACTAAACAAATGGTGTTTCTTTATTGAAGATATTGTTGCAAAATGTAAAGGGAGGCTACTGTTAAAATGCCATGAGCTTTGAAAAGAGATTTGTATGTAACCCGGAAAGCAGCTTTGCACATGTAACGGACAGCCCTTTTTTGAAAAAAAAATCATATGAAATAAGTCTGTGGAACAGATTCCTCAGGAGGCAATTCCGTATCTAATATGGGAATCTATGAGAGCAAAATAGGCTGTTCTTGAATGGGCATAGCCTAATTCTGTTGAGATGACTCTCAACGCGTAGCAGTCTGAGCCAAGCTTTTTGTTTGGGTTTATGGTATGGTCCTTGAACTCCAATTTATCATCTATATTTAGTCCAAAAAATTCATAAGCATGTATACCATTCGTTACCAAAGCAGATCTCAGGTAAGGTGCAGCCGATAGTAAGAATGCTGGTTTTATTGATATTAAAGGATAACTTATTACAGTCACACCACTCTTTCATTTTTTTGATATCTTCAGAGATGATCTCATGCAGAACGACACTATGGCACTGTTGTGCCATAATGAGGTGGTGTCGTCAGCAAAAAGGGTGAGCTAAGTCATTTATATAGAATTGGGCCAAGGATCGAACATTGAGGCACTCCACACCTAATGGACTGTATTCAGAGCAGAGCATTCAGATGTTTTGACTATTTGTTTGCGGTTAGTTGTCATTTATTCAGTCTGTTTTGCCAAATCACCAAGGACGGTTACATCATTCAATAACATGTGCAAATGATAAAATTGTTTCATCAATATGAGTGTTCTGTTCGGGCAACGTACAGCGCGCTTCGCTCATTTTACGGTCACTATAATCGTTTTAGCGAAAGAACTATTCGCAATATGGTGGATAAATTTGAGTTCGGTGGTTCAGATAATGATCGACCAACACTCATACGTTGACGAAACGCAAGATGTGACGAAAACATCACCGCTGTCTGTGAGAGTGTGCAGCAGAATCCGAGGTAGGTGATTTCGCATCGCTAACAAGAATTCGGACTTTCGTAGACCACAACTTGGCGGATTTGGCTTCGTGACTTGAGCCTGCATCTGTACAAAATTCAACTGACCCAGGAACTGAAGGTGAACGACTGTAGACAACGACGTGTGTTTTTTCTGAATGGACTCTGGAGCAGTTGGCAGCTGGCCGTAATTTTCATCGAAAAATCATCTTCAGCCACGTGGCCATTTCTGATTGAACGCGTACGTGAACAAACAAAATAGTCAAATTTCGGATGATAGTAATTCACATGAGATCCAGGAGCGTCGAATGCATCCAGAAAAAATCACTGTTTGGTGTGGATTTAGGATTGACGGTGTCATTAGTCCATATTTCTTGAAGAACGACGTTGGCTAGGCCATCACTGTCAACGGCAAGCACTGTAGGTCGATGATTATTAACTTCTCTTGCCCTGAATTGGATGATCTAGACATCAACGACATGTGGTTTCAACAGAACGGCGCAACATGCCAGAAAGCTCATGCCACATTGGAAATTTTGTACGAGCGATTCGAGGGCTTGATCATCTCACGTGGAGGTGATTTGAACTGGCGTCAACGGTATCGTGCGATTTGACCCCGTTAGACCTTTTCTTGTGGGATTTCCCCAAATCGCAGGTGTATGCGAGTAAGTCTCAAACTTCAACGGTCCTCAAAGATAACAAAACCCATACCTCAGACTGAATTATGCGCCAGAGTTATGGAAAATTGGACGTTTTGGATACGCTCCACCCAGAGAAGCCGCGGCGGACATTTGAACAATGTTATACTCCACTCATAATGATATCGATAAGTCTTTTAAACGAATAAAAATTCAATGATATATCTCACACACTTTGTTTTATTCAAATTTGAAGATAAGAAGAGCCCAATGAAAGACCTTACAGTGCCTTCATTTCAAAACTTTCCACCCCTAGTACTTCGTTTAGCAGGGAGAATTTTCCGTAGGCAAAAAACACGTCAATTTGGATATCGAGAGAGATGTTTAAAATCAGTGCCTTACCCCTAGCTACCCCCACATAATAATTTAAATGGCACCCCCTATCTTGTAACACATTATTTCAAAGATCTAAAAAATCCTCACTCAACTCCGTTTGGAAAACTGAAATTGGTTGATCCGTTCTCGTAAAATAGGGCAAAAAGAAAATTATTTATAATAAAAAAATGAAATAATAGCTATTGCAATTAAATGAATGTACCTTACTTCGTTAGGTGTTCAAAATGTTCACCATTGGTAGCTAAGCAAAAGTACAATCTCATCTCGAAATCCTGTCGGACTTTTGTAAATGTTTCGTTATTAATTTGTCTGCGTGTGTCAGTAATCCTGTGTCTTACATCCTGAATGTCCTAGGGAGAGTTTTGTATACCATTGTCTTCAAATAACCCCAGAGAAAGAAATCCAAGGGAGTTAAATCCGGAGATCTCGCCGGCCATTCCAGAGCGCCTCTTCTGCCAATCCATTTGTCCGATTACCGGAAAATGTAAATTTTTTTATCCAAGAGCGGGTTGTCTTCTTCATCAACTTGGCGTTCTTAGGACTGTGTTATGAGTGGATTGATTACATTTTCCAATAAGTTTAACTACAATTGACCAGTTGAATTTTCTTCAATAAAAATAGGACCAATTATTTCGTTTCCCAGAATTCCAGCACAGACGTTTATTTTTTGTGGATATTGCGTATGATACTCTCGAAACAAGTGTGGATTTTCATTATCCTAATATCAACAGTTATGTTTATTTACAAAGCCATCAGGAAAAAACGTTGATTCATCACTGATGCAAATATTTTTTATTAAATTCGGGTCATTTTGAAATCTCACAGTCATTATTTCACAAAATTCAATTCTCCTATCATAGTCATCCTTACTGAGTTAATGAAGAATACTCTTTTTGTAAGGAAATAACTTGTTTTGGTTTTAAAACTTTGCATATAGAACCAACTGAAATATTTACTAACTTAGCGACTTTCGAAATTGAAGTAGTAGGCTCAACGGCGAATTGGCCTAAAATCCCAATCTGTGCGGCTTCCGTAAGAACTCTCGGCTGCTTTACTGCTTTGTTGCACACAGAACCGGTCTCTTCAAATTTTTAAACAAGGTCTAGAACAAATCG